>JAYXIM010003747.1:0-57126 GCA_037575425.1 Anastrepha fraterculus
AAAAAACAAAAAAAAAAAAAAACTCGGTGACAACATGAATAGTAATAAACAAAAGTTCAGTCAGAATAATAGAGTGAAAGGTGCAAAAAAGCAATAAAATACAGAAATACAGAAATAAAAAAACAAATAAACAAAGGTCGAAATTGACGCCTTTGTCAGCAGCTTTCAATGACATAACACGCTGGCAATATTGCGGGTCCGTGTTGCTGTCAAAAAGTAGCTATCGAGTATCTACATAAAATAGATACGTATATATCTGTAGATATGCCAGTGAGTCTTTGCCGATTCCCATGCAAAGGAGTGAGTACTTCACTGCGACAGTCGGCAGGATAATGGTCGCAGCGTTTATTGACAGCTACCCTCTCTGTCATGACACATACATATATGAATATACAAATAAAGTTATAAATACACAAACATTTCGTATATTTAGTTATGTGTGAGTGTGTGTGTGTGTGTTTGGGTGAGAATATTTCATGGACGCAGCACTATGGTTATTTGCAGCAAAGAAAACTCATTTTTCACCAATAAATGGGCAGAAAAGTGTGCCGACGCAAGCACCCATACAACCCATACAAGTACCCATACACATTTGTGCTGTTTGTCTTTACGTATGCATGTGCACACACATACATATGCGTCTATTAAAAATGTGCCAAATTCGGCAGTAGTAGCAGTTGGATTGGTGAAGAGAGCGCAAAACTCATAACGTCATATTGCGAAATAACGTGGCGAAAAGGCGAAGGCAAAACCGATGGCTGTATTCACAGCACAGCAACGCAAAAAGGACTTCATGCAAGGAATGGGCGATCTGTTAGCGATTGAAATGATGGCTGTGACAGCAGTGTTGGCGCGTCAACAGAAAGACACCGATTTTTTTGTTTTTTCGTCTTTCTATAAATGAGTGAGTGCGAATATTGGGAGTCAGTGAGACAGGATTTCACAAACACACCCACAAATACAAACACATAGACGCACATACACATGCCACTGTAATATGAAAAACTTTGACATAGCGGTGTGCGAAATGAAAACCGTTATTGAATGTGCATGCACACGCAAATGATATTCATAAAATCAGATTTCAATTTCAATTCAAGATACCGATTTGTTATTGACACCAGTTTGACACGCGGTACCAGTGACAATACCAACGCCAGCGGCAGTGCCGGCAACTAAACTGACTTGCAAAATCATGGAAGCAGAAAAGACAAGCTTGTTAATGTTAACAGTTGAATAAAAAAAGAACAAAGTAGTTAAGAAAAGCGAGTGGAATGGAGTTGTGAACGGGAATAAATTTAATAGCTGTGATTGCACACGAGAGTCAAACATAAAAGCACTTACATTCAACCATACGCACATAAATATATAGGAGGAGCTTACACTCATACATTTCCACGCACACATTTGTTTTATGTATCTATGCATGGGTACTATGTATTATGTACGTATGTGTGTGTGTGCATATTTTCATTCGCTGCCGCTTGTTTACTTGTTTGTCGCACAATGGGAAATTGTTTACGTTCGCGCTTTTGTAATCAAAGCAATGAAAATTGTTTACATTTCATAGCATAGTTTGAGGCGTTTAATTTAGCTTTGACCGAAATTACGAGCAACAGTGGCTACAATGACACAATGCTTATATATTAATTCGAGAACGCAGGCGAAATGAAATATTTATGTGAATGTGAAATTGACAAAAACGAGGTCATACTTTAAGATGGCCAAGAAAAACCGTTTTGGTATAAAATATTTACACATCGATTTCACTTAATCTCCTCTTTTATTCTTCCTTCCTTAATATATAAAAAAAATTAACTCTTTTTAAAGAGTTAAATTTAAAAGAAAAATTGAATTGAATAAAAGAAAATATTCATCTCGTTTTTGTTTTTTATTTTTGGACAATTGTGAAGATAAATGAAACGAGGATATTAAATGAAATCACTAAGTAAATAAAGGTTCTTTTAAAAGTGACGCCTAGTTGCCAGTTGTGGATAATTCCTAGACGATACCTTTTTTATACTATATTTGGCATTTGTCCATTGGACAGATGTACAGTTTTAGACGCTAGCGCAACGCGTTAAAGTTATTGAAACTTATTATGAAAATTATCGATCTTTAAGAACAACACATCTCGCGATTGATGATTTTTTTAGTGAAAATAATCGACCGAAAGAGTCGTCAACTCAAAAGTAGGTTGTTGCGCCTAATAAGCCCTGCCAGTGCGGTGTAGTCACCTGACGTCATCGTCTAACTCATTTAACGGTAGGCCCGGAAAGCGTGCGGTTTCCATGGGTTGGGTCCAGAGGGAGAGATGTTAGGTGAGTTGGTTTGGGAGAGAGAGACCATGTGAATAGATGATTAGTATCGAGCTGTGTGTCTTCCCATGCTGGGCATATGTTGAGTATGTCGGGGTATATTCTGCATAAGTAGAAGTTTAACCTATATACAGAACCCAATAGTAGTTGCGGTTTGAGTCTTGCTGAAGCTTTTCAACTGCCGATAACGGCATTCTGGAGTCTGGAATTTAGGAAGACAGTAAGAGTCTCCCAATGAATGTCCTTCACTGGCTGTCTATATACCGTTTGGTCCAGTAGTTGTAGTTATGTTTTGCTCTAAATCTCGTTAATGTAATTGAAGAAATGTCTCCTGGTAGGCTTGGGAGGTGGCTCAGGTTCTAGCAAATGTCTACAGCGGTAATTACTTTAGTAGTACCAAGTAAAAATTGCTTGTTGAACATTTTGGTATAGTAAACTGCTACAATAACAACACCCAAAACCACAGCAAATTTTAAAGAAACTGGTTCTGTTGGGAATGGAAAAAAGACTGGTAGACCAAAAACTGGACGTTCTGTTGAGAATATTGCCGCTGTAGCGAAAAGTGTTGCTGAAGAACGTCCAACATCGATATCTCGACATTCTCGGACACTCGGGCACAGAACGTAGTTCTTATGGTAAATTCTAGTTATTTGCAGGAACTTTTGTTTCTGATCTTTGGTTGAGGTTCGTCGAAAACCCTCAAATGCGAGTATTTGTAGTATTTTAAAGTGAGAATGCATTTAGAGAATTGAAAAAGTTTTGTGACTGGTATGAACGCTTCATGGCCACAAACCACAAATTTATTCTTCAGTATGACATATCATAAATCGGCCTCGCTTCACAAAAGACGAGAGAAAGTACTTTGAGACACTGGGAGATCTTACCTCATGCGACATACTCTGCATACGTTACGATCAAGGGCACAGTCTCTCACTGATCAGGATTTTCTAGCTTATGAAGAGTCAAGAAACATAACGATTTATGTATAGCTTCAAAGGGCGTGACACTCTTATGGTGTAGAATCCATGCGCTACCCAAAAGGTGGATAAAAGAATCAGTACTTAATTTGTTTTTAAGAACAAGAAGGTCTAGCTTACTAAAAGTCCGAAAAAAATAAAAGATTATTCACTGTCTTCCTCTTCACGGAAGTGCATCATTTAAGTTAAATTGCCTCTGTGTAAATAATCCTCCCATCTCAACACAATCTATCACAATTTACTTTTTGCGCAAATCTGCATTGTAAAAGCATCTCCTCGAAGGCAACTATAGGGTGCAGTAGCACCTCGAAACTATTCAGGAGATGAGCTATCATGAAACGAAAGTGTGATACAGTCAATAAACTCTACCTGTAACGTATAACCCTTCGTTTTCGTTCAAACTTCGGCTTAGATTGAGTTTTATTGAATAGGCAAAAAAAAAAAATTAGCCAGGAAGTCCACGTTGTAAGTGACTATACAGAGCTCACCCAGGTTCGATGAAAGAATATTCAAATCTGCATACAGTGCATTACTGGATAGCTTCGTTGAAAACTATAATAGAAAATATGTTCTTTGATCAAGAATAAATGACATACCTCAATTAATGGGGTCGAAGAATTGATCAAAGTTAGGAAGTGGTTCTTTCAGAAGTCTAGCAATACCACAAAATATCTCTTTGCTTAGGTGTAGTGGCGCAGCTTCGGCTGCTCGCATTCACCTGCCGAGTAAGTGTTAATAAATTTTCCAAAAATCAAAAAAAATTTTTTTTAAATTGAATATCAAAAGCGTTAGCGGTACTTACATATATACATACACCTGTGTTTTAAATATTTTTTTAGAATTTTATAATGTGTAAGTTTGGAGCTGTTGGTTTTTGGATTTTGTCTTACATACGATGTTGAGAATTATCTTCCATACAAAGCACGACTTCGGAAATCTTTTATATTGAGGAATATGCTCAATACATCCACACACATCCGCAGCAAGATGCCTTGAGACGTTTTCCCATGTGTTGTAAATTAAAGAGAATAAATAAAATAAAATAAAATAAAATAAAACAAAATAAAATAAAATAAAATTTAAATAAGTATAAACTGCGGAGCAACAGGGCAAGCATACAATAAATCAAAAATGATTTCAACACAACACTTCAAGTCATTAGATGTGCAATACCAAAGTGACCGCAATACATTTGTCCTCATTTTCCAGCACTTTTCCACAGAAACAAAATGTAATATATACATATGAATGTATGCACATTTGCTTTACTTTCATCACTTGCATGTGTGGATGTAGTCCGCGCAGGCTAGCAGAAGCTTGCAGTGAATCAACGAACTGGGCAGAAAAAATTCTAGTTTGAAACTAGTGAAAAACGAAGCAGTTGGAAACGATTATAATGTGATTTATGCAAGCCTTTATTATTCGATTTCAACCTTTTAAATAACTTCCATTTGGGTACGTTGTATTGAGTATGAAATACACATAAACGGACTAGTATAGTTTTTGTATATTTTGAACTAGTCTAGAACTAGTTGGAAGTTTATTTGATTTTTGAACAACACTTTTTAATCTCAATTTAGTCGTTTTGGGCTATAATTGAACTAGTATTGTTTTTGTCTATTTTTAACTAGTATGCGACCAGTATATTTCTGATCGAAAGTGAGAATTGAAAATATATTGTAGTTTTGAATTACTCTTTTTAATCTCAATTTAGTGGTTTTGGGATATAATTGGACTGGTGATGTTTTTGTCTATTTTTAACTAGTATGCGACTAGTATATCCCTTGATCGAAAATGAGAATTAAACATTTATTTTAGTTTCAATGGTCCGTAATTGGATTATTATTTTTATGTATTTTTTGAACTAGTATGCGACTGAATTACGCTGTTTGATCTCAAATTAGTGGCTTTGGTCTATAATTTAACTAATTTTGTTTTTGCATATTTTGAACTAGTGTGAGACTGGTATATTTTTGATCGTTGCTTGCATGTAAAAAACAGCTGCCTGGCTAGTTGTGTATGCGACTCATACTAGTTGCGAGATAGTTTACAACTAGTACATTTTGCTACAGGGAGTTTACTCAGTGTCATGTTTGTGTGTATATGTGTGAACATAATGAGCTGCTCGTAGAACTGTCAGCATATGCAGATTTATATAGTTTTTTTTCTTACTTGTCATTCATCCTTCATTTATTTTGCCTCTAGCGAACTCTCGTTTTCTAAGAATATGTCACAATAATACGACAACAATAAAGATTTTTATTATCTGGAAATCTAAATTATGTCACTAGAAAAGAAAAGTGCTGAGAAGAGCAGAAAAAAGGGCTATCTTGTGTATGAAATGAAAATAAAAAGGGAAGGAAGTGAAAGTTGGTGAGTTAAAAAAGTCATATTGCTGCAAAACGTAATAATAAATACATTCCCACAGAAAATAAGAAATAAAAATAAGGACATCTGGTGTGGTGCGTAGGGTGAAAAAGGGCAAGCAAATAGGCAGTAAGTGGCACGCAGAAAAGGATGTCAACAAAAAGTAGAGAAAAAAATCGTATGCGTAAATAAATAATAAAAATGCGCACACACGCACATATATGCGATATTCATTTCCGTTATGCTGGTAGAGGTTGGAGAGCGAGTGGGCAACTCATATAGTGAGTGACGGACTTGAGGGAGTGAGCAAGTCATAGCTGAATGTCATTAAATTCTTAATACACTTTTCTCAAAAAGTGATTTATGGCTGCATAAAAATGGATGAGTGGGTGAATTGGCGGGTTTGAATACTGCTGTGAGTCGAACTAATTTTGCGGCTGCTTAAAACTATTGCTCCTAGATAGAGTACTGATATCTAGAGGCTGCTAATGGTTTGACGTGAACTGTAAGGTTTTGCCGAAGATGCTCTGACAATAAGTGGAAGATACTTGGATAACAACAAGAGCTTTTATATGGCGATGACACGCCCCAATACATCTATATTCTTGAATGGCCAATTGAAAGCTCCATAAAGGAAACCTAGAGACCCTTTCAGTTGCTTTATTAAATAAATTTAAAATCAATATGCATTTCTTAAGGTATTTTAATCCAGATTCAGTTAAAATTTGATCTCAATTCATCAAATGTATTCAGATACCTCATCTTCATCTAGATATGAAAGCTAAAACTCTGTCGCAGTACACAAACTCTTATGCTGCAAATGTGAGCGTAGTCGAGTATGATCGGTGAGGTAACCTGGGAGTAATATTAAATCGCCTTCTAAAATTATTCAAAAAGGTTTGCTTACCCTTTTAATTCTTATCCCGTGCTAAGTATACGCACCCATTTATATTAGTCTTCTACACTCAGGGCTCCTGCAGAGTAGACTCTGAAAGCCAAACTGAGTGCAAAGACACACAACTATTGAGAGCGTAGCCTAGTAATACATAGAAAAACGATTGCCAAGCGATTACCGACTATCGAAGGCAATGTGAGTTGACTTGTCGAGCTGACCCAACCAATGCGAGAAATTCAGTTGAGAGTTGTTTTTCATTGCTCACTCGCGCTAAATGGCCATTACTGTTCAAAGACTTTCTATAGCAGGACATCAACTGTTCTTCGCTCTGCTCTTTTGCGATAAAACAGAGACAAATGCTATCACAATCTATTTTTCGTTCAAAACTTTTAGAAATCAGTGGCCCGTGAAATTCTTCATATGAAAAAGTCTTCAAGACAAAGCCCGAAGGAAATTATAACTAACGAAAGCATTTTATTCTTATTTTCGCTTGTACAAACAAAGTTACCAAATTTAAGCACGCTTGAGACTCAACGCTGATTCACACAATAACTTTGCGATACTTAATCTAAATCAGCGCCGATCGGTATCAGCTTTATGCTTGGTTGGGCTTTCAGGGGCGGGTATCCTCAAACCAGTTACGACTATAAGACGGTTCCACTTCCGGATTTCCATTTTACCGGCCGCATCATTTCTTTTACCTCCTCGGGACTGAGGTACCCAGCTCAGCAAGTATGCATTTTTTTTTTTCAGAAGCTGATGAGTGTCATAATTTTCTATTACCAAATGGTTGCATCTAAAAATACCATTAGATAAATAATTTTCTGATAAATATTCTTAATTAAGGCGATTTAAGGTGAACTACAACCCAGAAAGAGAGAGTCGGCGTAGGCTGCCAAACGTTATTTGCTCTCGTTAAAGAAAACTAACACTCAATAAGGAAGGCTCTCATTATATCCATCCTATTGTATGGCGCAGAAGCTTGGACGATGACAATATGAGGCGTCCCTTGGAATGCTTGAGCGAAAGATTCTGCGGTGGATTTATGGACCTCTGTGAGTTCGCGATGTCGAATGTTGAAGGCGATAGATCGAAGAGCTGCATGAGATATACGCGGATATGGGCTTAAAGCAGCGAATGAAGATTCAGCGGCTCCGCTGGCGAGGTCATGTCGCAGGAATGGATCTAAACTGGCATCGGCTGTAAAATAAGCTCGAATGAGGTAGCAAAGGAAAAGGAAGGCTGCCACTGTGCTGGAAGATCCAAGTAAAGAACTTTTTGGATTCACTTGGCATTTCTAATTGACGCCCGTTAGCACGCAAATGAATCGACCTTCGCGCTTTGCCGAAATCGACAAAAATCGCTTGTGTGATTACTACGTCAATAAAGGGGAAGAAGAAGAGGTGTATTTCGGGTGCTTTTTGCAAAGCTTGAGGGTTAAAAATTATAAGACAAAAGAGAAATTATTGAATTTTAATCTGGTAGATAATTTCATGGCATATATTTCGGGAATATGAAATCCTGCATATGCTCGCCGCGGCTACGTCTTACATGGTTCATTCCATCAGCTCAATTTTTGACTACCTTTTCCAATAAATCTGAACTATAAATCTAAATGTGCCCAATCGGCAAGTCAAGGCACTTAAGTCAAGATTCTTACGTAAAATTTTCCATGTAGTCGAAGGGCAAAAGCCAACAATTTGATAAGAACGGCGAATCGAAATTTCGGTGTCTTCATCAGCACTTGGCTCTATGAACAGATTTATTTTTTCAAGGGAAATTTCCACAATTTGGAAGCTTTTTTCTGGCGTTAAATGTTTCATGATGAGTTGCCTTACTGAACAGAAATGTCAACACAATTCGCCATTCCCAGCAGTCATAGTTATCGATAGCGATAGTTCTCATGCAGCTGGAAAAACCCTCGATACAATAGTATTGTCGAAAAATGTCCCTTCTGGATTATGCCCTCTTAATTCGTTCTATGGCAAAAAAATTAGTCACCTATATTCTTATTTTTATTTGATTTAATATTTGCACATGCCGCCAACAGCCATAGAATTAGCGTAAGAAAAAATGCACTTTTAGGGAAACTAAATTCTCGCATGCACGTTCACAGATCGATATTAATTAATATTTTTCCCATTCAATTTCTTATCAAACATTTTTGCGATCGAAAACCACATGACTGAAAAAAAGTGTACAGATTTTCGGACTTTGCTACCAATTTACGTAGAATTGAAAGATCTGCTTCTTTGGTTTCTTTTTGCCTATAAAGTAGTGTAGTTTATGCAGCAAAGAAGCCAACGACTGAGCTTCAGCAACTGTGAAACTGTTGTAAAAATCCAATAACGAAACAAAATTGGCGAAGCAAGTACAGAAATTCGTTTGAGCACAAACTGAAATGCTGTTGTTAGCGCAGCCAACAAAAACTCAAACTCTCTCTAGAAATATTTTGTTTGTCTGTCTGGCCTATCGTTATGACCGTCAATGCCATACCGTCATACTATCTTTGTTGACATCACGTGGCAGTTATGAAGTTTTCGGCTTACATTCCAAGCTAAGTGTTTCCACAAAGAAATAGCAACAACAAAAACGAAAAAAAAACGTTGAAAGCAAAGAATATAAATGAAGTTTCATAAGTGCACGCATATGCACGAAGTTGAGCAGTTGAATATGTGAGCATAAAAATGAATGTGTGCTTCCTGTTTGCACAGCTTTTGTGCGTGCGAGTGGTTGTGTGTGTGAGAGTGTGTTCACCTACAACCATGCAACATTTTGGAGTCCAGCACCAGTGTGGGGATTGAGCAAAAATTGTCTTTTAGCCAAATGGCAGAGCTGTTAAAGTTGCTGATAAATGTGCTTAAGTGCTTGATAAATATGTATCTACACGGGCACACAAGGTGCGATACATACACATGCACGCACATATTCATGTATGTACTATACTATTCACTTATCATTTGGCTTAACACAAATTTGTTTATATAAGTGTCCATTTCTACATATGCATGTATTAGTGGGTAGACAGTACTCCTGCGTCGGAGATATTTGTTTCTGTCGCCGCTGTCACCATTTGTCTTAGATGACAGGGAACAATCTACTTTTGTATAAATAAATATTTCTAAAAGTATCTACGCATACATTTATGTAAATACATTCATACCCATGAACATATACACTCATGAGCGATAGAATAGGAGTGCGACGTTTTGACCAGTTTTGGTTATTTTAATAATAAATAAATAATTGGCGCTTATACCCCTTTTTGGGTGTTTGGCTGAACTTCTCCTCCTATTTGTGGTATGCGTCTTGATGTTGTTCCACAAATAGGGAGACCTACAGTTTTAAGCCAACTCCAAACGGCAAATGTTTTTTCGGAGGAGCTTTTTCATAGCAAAAATTCACTCGAAGTTTTGCCATTGCCTGCCGAGGGTCGATCGCTGTTAGAACAAACTTTACCTATATTTTGCTGTTTCATGCAGGGACAATCGAACTTATGCACTTCTGAATTGTTGTCAAGCATCAACCCTTTCGGCTACGACGGCCGCGATTATTTTACTAAACGAATTGTTTTCTATGCAAAGTGTATTCGAATTTTTTTTAAATGGAAACAAATGGCTTTCGCCGTCACCAAAAAAAAAAAAATGTCAAAAATCTGCATGAAACTTGCACTTTGCATAAAAGAAATAATTAGGCTTTAAAACTTCAAGCCAAAATTATTCAAGAAATTTTAATTAAAAAGTTTAAATCATATCACAATATTCATAATTCTTGCACAAACTTTGAGCAAACGATTTATATGGTTTTTGTTTTCTACTGACCTAAAATTTTATAAGTAATTAATAGCCATTAGCCAAATATAAGTTA
Source organism: Anastrepha fraterculus (assembly GCA_037575425.1). NCBI lineage: Eukaryota > Metazoa > Arthropoda > Insecta > Diptera > Tephritidae > Anastrepha > Anastrepha fraterculus. The sequence goes on from JAYXIM010003747.1 coordinate 10,425, forward strand.
AATAGCTAAAACTGGTCCAAATTGCGCATACCTGTTTTATTGTTCCTGAGTGTATGTTTGCCTGGCGTGTACTTGCCCAGCAGGAAAAAGCCGATCTAAATACTAAGTGTGGTATGGAGAAATTCTAATTCAGGAACTGGTATTTAATAGAAGAAACCACGCTAGTTCGTCATTGAATAGAAAAAAACAGTGGCAATGTGATCAGTTTATCTGCAAATTGGCTGAACATTTTTTCGATAAGAAAGCTTAGGATTCGCCAATTGAATGAAAAGAGGTTTTACCAAGGAAAGGAAAACAAAAAATTGTTTTATAAGATTTGCGTTATTTACTCGAAATGCGAGAAGTGTAAGAAGCTATGATTGTTGAGAGTTTAAAAGGATGTAAAATCGAAGTGCGATTATCAGACTACAAAACATTCGACCATTCGGCTTTCTAAAAGCTTTTTCCGATTTTTTTCTGAAAGCCATGGATTCTCTCGGGCTTTTCATTCTTTTCAACATGCTTCGAGAAGCCTTCTTCTAGCTTCTTCTAGGCAGCTGCTAGGGCAGTGGAGGATGTTTTACGATCCTTTAGAGATTCGCGTATACGTTTTCGATCTTCCCTAGTGTATGGGCGTAGTGAGGCTCGCAAATCGCTTTATAGCACACTCGATTGCCTATCGCGAACATCTAATCAAAAGGCAATCTTAACCTGAGACTTCCTCTTAACCTGAGACTTCCCTTCCTCACTTAAGACCTGGATTCACACTATTTTGTCGTAACAAAGTTCTCTTTTCTTTTTCGATGAAAAGAAATTATTTATACCCGCTTGATAACTTTGTACTAAAGATTATTCACACTTTAACTACGAAATTTGAAATACCAAAATATTTCAAGTGTACCTTTAAAATTGCAACTTGTAAGACTTTAGGCACCAAGTGTGCCATAGCTCTCACCATCATAAAATTTATTGTTGTAATCAAAGGATAAACACACTAGTGACACATTTGTAAAAAGCAGCGGTCGAATTGGTAGCTACATTTGAAATTACTTATAATTTAGTGGCCAGGCTGTATACATTTTTCCTTTAATTCCTACTGGAGAATAGGACGTCAACTACGCCGCTTCGCCAACGGATACGATTATGGGATATATATCCCAGTTCGTTCCACATAAGAATGAGACAGTTCATTTCAGCAGCTATTGGATAATAGTTTCTAAGTAGTACGTGGCATACCCACTCCTTGACCAGGAAGGTTCCAACTAATGACCTGCCTAGCAACATTGTCATCACATTTTCTAGGCGTATGCCCTATTCACAGCCACTTTCTTTATCGAATTTCAGTTACCAAGTCAAGCTAGCTAACTTTGTTAAGCAGGTCCGAGTTGGACATTGTACGGGGCCACATGCTACAGAATAGTTTGAAAGGGAATAGATTTTTTTTCATACCCTAACTAGTCTAGAATTTTGATATGAATTTTGATTATGAACTTGCCGCCAAAATGCCACTTACTAGCATAGAGGAAAGATAGAACACGATCTGCTTTGACCGAAAAGTGAACTGATACTACAATTTACAACTAGCGCTTTCCTGCAGGGTTGATATTAGCACATAATATGCTATTGCGCACAAAAATATGCTACTCTACGCAGCATTTACGCCGCTGAAGGTACGCTTGCTGGTACCTTTATGAATATCATATGTATAACTGGCATATTATATAAGGTAGTACCTACATGGGAATCTGTGTGTGCTTTTTGATTACTTTAAGGTATATACAGGTATAAGTAGATAGTATATGCTGCTATGTTTAATACTCATAACCAGACGAGCAGAATAGTCGACAGCTTAGGGCAGTTGTTTGGCGAGTTTTTAGTGAGGACCTGTTTAGTGATATGCTAGCGTTTTTACGTAACCAAATACAGTTACGAACAAACAAATACGTAACTTATAAAAAAAGTTTAAATAATTTTGTTTTTTTTTTTTGATAATGTCGTTGAATAATTTGGCGAGCCCAGAGTGTATTAGCTTATATTTTTAAGTACAGCCGCTTAAATGTGGAGTCCTCTCAACTTTCAAATTTTTAAATGATCTAAGTTCAGATCAGCGTAAGTCAGAGGCTTATGTAAGGTGACACAAAATTGATTTCCAACTTCGGAAGATTTATATTTTTTGCAAATTGTCAATCATATTTGACGCGTGTGAGCTAGACAGCACGTAAAGGTAAAAACAAAGATTTTCATCGCTCAAAATCACTTTTTTTAAGTAATGGAGTAATGGCACTTCTTGTTTTTTTGCAAAATAAAAAATTTTCAACTACTTTTTTGCAATTGTTTCTACATGAAGTCGCTCGTGCTAGTAATGACGATTATTTTGAACCCAGAATCATTAAAATCGGTTCATTTTTGACTAAGTTATGAGCAATTAAAAAAAAAAATTCTTATAAAATTCAAAAAATCGATTTTGAGCCGAAAAACAAAATTGCCGATAAATCTTGAAAAAAAAAATTTTTTTGGGCGAACAAAAAAATACATGTCTCATTATTTTGACTAGAGAGCAACATATTTGAGTTACATTGAAATCGAAGAACATGTCTCGAATAGCTCGGTTGAAATAAAATGGAAAGCATTAAGTACCTATACAATTTACGTGATAAATAGTGTTGTGTATAATTTTCCAACGGGGTAGAGGTAGGTAGGTTGAAATATCAGTCTGGCACTCCCCAAATACCCCTAAAGCGTCGTTTTGATACCATTATGAGACCTCCAACAGGCAGATATTAAACAGCCAGCCAGAGCTGTTGATGTAATGGAGAATACTGATGGGAACACCAGTGACCTTAATCATCTGGGTGTCAAACCTGGACCTTTACACAGAAAGTGTTCAACAGCCTCCTTCTCTGAAAGATTCCCACAGCTTCTGCCAGGGGGATTATATAGTAACCGTAGCTTTACTGGGTGTGTGCATCCAATAACCGGTGAACAGCTACGAGTTTGGAAATTGAATGGCGCAGAGTCGCCGAACTTTCTTCGTCTAGCGCTTATTATACTGGCGCCAAAGGGGTTTCGAAATAGCACACGAATAATTGCAGCTTCATCTGTTCTGTGTTTTTCTGAGAAATATGTTGTGCGATTCAAGAGGATGTCGATGTCTGAGTATTAGGCCTCTGAGACCAATTCAGTCGTCATTCTCCTGGTAAGCTCATCTGCAATTTCATTTCCCTTTCTGTTTCTTTGCCCCAGAACAGTTAAGAGGATGTCGATGTCTGAGTATTAGGCCTCTGAGACCAATTCAGGCGTCATTTTCCTGGTAAGCTCATCTGCAATTTCATTTCCCTTTCTGTTTCATTGTCCCAGAACAGTTAAGAGGATGTCGATGTCTGAGTATTAGGCCTCTGAGACCAATTCAGGCGTCATTTTCCTGGTAAGCTCATCTGCAATTTCATTTCCCTTTCTGTTTCATTGTCCCAGAACAGTTAAGAGGATGTCGATGTCTGAGTAGGAGGCCTCTGAGACCAATTTAGTCGTCACTTTCCTGGTAAGCTCATCTGCAATTTCATTTCCCTTTCTGTTTCATTGTCCCAGAACAGTTAAGAGGATGTCGATGTCTGAGTAGGAGGCCTCTGAGACCAATTTAGTCGTCACTTTCCTGGTAAGCTCATCTGCAATTTTATTTCTCGTTATGTTTCTCTATCCTAGAACCCAGATCAGAGTAATGTTACCTGCATACCCAAGAGACTTGATATCCTCCTTACAGGAGCTGACCAATTTGGATCTCCATCATGGCATTGTCAGTGCCTTGATCGCAGCTTGACTAGCGGAATACAAAATATTAGTATCTCTCTCGCTCTCGCGCTACCGAAGCATTCTGCATTCCTGCAGGATCGCAAAGACTGAAAGCCTGAAAAACACTAGCAGTATTCGGTAGTTTTAAGAAAATAGATAAATTCGCTGATTTGGAGAAAATCCTTGCGCCGACTCCAGATTCCATATTGGAACCGTCAGTGAAGACATAGGTGCAAGTTTCGGTGCAGATTTTCTCTTCGATCCAATCCTGCCTATTTGGAAAGATTGCCCTAGCACGACCCTCAAACTCTTGTTTGCGGATAGAGAGATCTGTTCGAATTTCGGAGAAATACGGTGTTAACTGCCCGAAAACTCTAATGTCCCTTGAGAGATTGCCTCCAGAGACCAACCTCTTTTAACCTGATTGCATTTTGAGCTGGGATGGAAATAACATAAACGTCGAAATAATTTGTTCTTATAACGATCCTCTCCCAGCAGGCAGTACCGGAGGTTTGAGTTTACTTTTTGTCACTTAAAGCTTCTTAAAAAAGCCATACAACGTATAAGGTCCGTTATATAATTATATACACATATATGGATGTTAGTATGAGTATAATCTTCAGTCTTGTTTTTCATCCTTAACTGCATTCCTTATTAACCAACTTAGTCTAAGTAGGATATTTTTCCGCCTCTTCTAACCAATAAAAGCATATATTTTTCTCTTCATTACATCGCCAACAGACAAAAACGCCTTTTACCCTCCAAAATCTTGATGAAAGGGTGTACCCAACAAAGCAAGTGTCACTTAATTTCTATGCAAGTACTTGACAGCGCACATTAGTGACGCATACAGAAGTTGATGGAGTCTATTTCATTAACACGTTTACCAGCGTGGAGAGACAGACCGATGACAAAGTCAGACTTTGTCGCATCAGGAGGAGGGCAGAAATGGCAGACAAGCTGAAATGCGCTACAGAGCAAGAAATATGTTAACAAGAATATCCACGCACACTTTTTGCCAAGTTGGAAGAATGCACTGGCACCGCGTCGCACATGCCACAGTGCGACACAACACATTGTTGCAGGCAACGACTTGTGCTGGCTGGCTGTTGGCGCTAATGATTGCGCGCATCGCGGACAACAAATGCCGCGAAATGGTAATTTCATTAGCACAAATGCAAATACTCAAATGCAGTGTACTGCCACATGCAAACAAATGCACTTACATTGTTAAGTATTCACAAATATGTGCATGTGTGTGTGTATGAGAGTGTCTATTAATTTTTTTTTTTTTTTTTTTTTCTCGTGTTTTTGCTTCATTTTATTATGCAACACAGGCTGCCAACATTGACGCAGCTGCTGCCGCATGAAGTAATACAAACAATTGCGGAAATTAAGTAAAATCACTCGTTGGCGTTGGTGTTGGTGTTGGCGAAGTGCTCGCATTTACTTGTGTAATGCGTTTTAATGAAGGCTCACACTTTTATCTGTCTGCCTGTTTGCCTGTTTCCCTGTGTGTCTCGGCAAAGCAGAGTGGAATATAAAAATGTATTATCCATATATACTTACACACACACACACATAGATTGCAGTACTTATAGTTCAATATTTTATAGGCAATAAAGGGATTTGCGATTGTTGAAAACAGACTTTTCCTTTTGAAATGCTAAAAAAAAGATTTTAAATAAAAAGCTTTGTGGACTTACCCGTAAAAGTTGTTAAAGTTGAGTAGTTTAATTGTTGTACATATAATTTATTTCAATGAAAATTTGGTATGCACTTTTTTCAACTGAAATGAAAAAGAGAAAACAAAATAAATATTTTAATAAATTTTTGTATTCCATATATGTTAATTTTGAATAGAGTATGTCCTTTAGTATGTCTCAATTAAAATCTGAACGCTTAAGAAAGTAATAGCTTCAAAAAGGAAAAACAACATTGCGGAAGTCTTTATCTTGATAAAAAAGATATTAATTTTATTTTAACATCGAATCGTGTGACAAAAATTGTATAGTTCCTTGTCGTGAAAACATTTTCGAGCATTCTTGTTAGCCTTTGAACACCATTTTTGATGACTTGCACACGATATTTGCTCTATTTTAACAACAAGGAATCGTTGTCCTTTAAACGGCATCCATTATCTTCCACAATCTTTCAAAATTCATACACCTTTCATCGACTTCGCTTTCACAATCGCACAAAATTTATCTATTTGGCTGAGCTGAGGCAATGACTTAGATTCACATGTTCAGTAATCGCATCCACTTAATTATCCGCGGATAATTATATGCATACATATATCCAGGATGCACAATTTTTTACAAATTTACACAAATTTGTGCCTACGCGGATGATATCGTAATAAGAGCCAGAAGGAGAGGAGCTCTGAAAGAAAAAAATATATACCTAGAATTATCTACTACATAGGATGGCAGGACTTGCCATCAACGAATAAAAAATCAAATATAGGGGAGGTGCCGCACGCAACGGAACACACATCTTACAAATCGGCAGCTCTAGTTTTAAAAGAGTCCTGAAATTGTGCTGAGTGCGTAGAAAAATACATCAATTGCCATAGAAGGCTGGATACAAGTTGCAAATAAATCTTAGTTCAGGCATACAAAACTGGTGAAGTCGAGACTACTTTTCAGAAACCTGAGGTTTTGATTATATATCAACATCATAAGACCTACACTTTCCCACACAGTAGCGAAGTTTGGGAGTTGAAATGTAGTCGATCAGTTAATTTGTTTCGAAACAAAGATTTTCAGAAAGATGTGGAGTCGTACAAGGACTGCAAGGTGATATCCACCGAATTCGGTAGAATGACGAGTTAGACACATCCATCAGAGGTGCAAATCTAATAAAATGCGTTAACGCCCAAATAATTCGAATGAGCAACGACAGAACTGTAAAAAAATTTTTTTAAATTATATTAAGAAAAGATTCAAATTTTTTACCAGAATGCAAAGAATTTTTTTGGGTAAGCAGTTCGACAGCCCATTGATTTTTAGTACAAAAAATGCAAGCTTCAAGTTCGTACAAAATACCGTTGATTTTTGAAATTTTTTTTTACTGAGGTGTGATGGCTCTCTTTCATGCAGAGTATATATACATAGGTATATATTTATAATTGGCGCGTACACCCTTTTTTTTTGGTGTTTGGCCGAGCTCCTCCTCCTATTTGAGAGGGACCTACAGTTTCAGCCGACTCCGAACAGCAGATATTTTTATGAGGAGCTTTTTCATGGCAGAAATAGGTACACTCGGAGGTTTGCCATTGCCTGCCGAGGGGCGACCGCTATTAGAAAAATGTTTTTCTTAATTTTGGTGGTTCACCGAGATTCGAACCAACGCTCTCTCTGTGGATTCCGAATGATAATCACACACCAATCCATTCGGCTATGGCGGCCGCCGCAGAGTACATGGCCAATTTTTTGTATATGGTAGAAAATGCCTAGCACCGTAAACACAATAAAAAAAATTGCCAAAAATCAGCGGTATTTTGTAGTCAATTCAAACATGCGCTTTTTTATATTAAAATTCAATGGGCTATAAAACTACATACCCAGAAAAATTCTGTAAATTCTGGTTAATATAATTTATACAAAATTTTTGCAAGTTTGAAATTTTTCGTTATATGGTTTTTGTTGTAGTATGTAATATTGTAAGGTGGTGTATATGGGGAGAAGTGCTAGGGGTACGAATTAATAATGAACAATCCACATTGAGAGGAACAAAAAAAGTTATTTATTAGTACCATGCAAGTTAGTAGGTGAATTTATAATATTAGTTTTGGGAAAAGGAATTCAATTATTTTCTCGGTAGATCGCTGTACTGATCGATACCTCGTAAAGTAGCGTTTAAAAAATCTAAAGTTTATGCGAGTTCTGAAGGTGATACTTCACACTAAAGAAATTCTTTTGCTTTTTTTTTTTGTTTGTTCCGTTCAGTTGTGAATTACAGAGTGTTAATAATGGAAGTCAACAAAGAGAAAATTCGATATGTTTTACAGTTTTTCTTTGATGAAGGCGAAAGCCAGACTGCTGAAACTGGTATTTATGGTACTGTACCAGGTAATTACGAGCAGTTTCGTTGATTCCATTCAGTCATTTTTGATGTTAAAGCAAATGTCGAAAATGTCGATAAAATCATAGAAATAATCGAGATTGATCGGTATGTTAGTAATTGTAGCATCGCCCAGGAGCTAAAGAATTGTTTTAAACTATTTGCGGAAAGCTGGATTCGAAAAGACGTTCGACTTTGGGTGCCACACCAAGTGACATTAAAAAAAAATTATGATAGATCAAATTTCCATTTGCGAAGCCTTGGCCAAATGGAGTGAATTTGACCCATTTCTTAAATGGATGGTAGCTCGGGATGAGAAATGGGTCACAGACATCAAATTTGTACGAAAACGATAGTGGTCAAAGTGTGATGAAACAGCTCAAACGGTGGCCAAACCAGAACTATCGGCCAAGAAGGTTCTACGGTGTATTTGGTGGGACATGAAAGGAACCGTTTATTATGAGTTGTTTCCGTATGAACAACCACTAAATTCAGATATCTAGGGATAACAATTGGACCGAAGCTAGCGACTGACCAGAAACTATCAGAATTGGCCAACAGGAGCAGTGTTGTGTTCCATCAAGACAACGCAAGGCCACACTCGTCTGCAATGACTCGTGGGAAGTTTGAATGCATCCACTATATAGCCCGGACCTGGCACCAAGCGATTAGCACCTTTTACTATCATTGCAAAACTTCCTAAGTGATAAGAAATTTAAGGTACCAAGAGAAGATTGTGAAAATTGATTACCACAGTTTGCACCAATAAGGATCTAAACTTCTAAGAGAGAGGCTTTGTGAAGGTACCTTCAAAATGGCAACGAGTTATGCAACAAAATGGTGCCTATTTCTATCGAAAAATTTGAAAAATCTTAAATAAAGTTTTGAATTTAATGCAAAACTAATGGATTTCTGCTTGCCCGAAAGATATGCAGTTTTATGTTGATTTTGAAAACTGCTTTCAGGATTTTCATAGAAAAGCCATTTAACTTGCACTGAAAGTTACAATGAACTGTGAAATCCCTGAGATACGTTGGCATCCAAATATTTATTTTATATACGCGCATACATATATACACATAATAGAAATAAAAGCCGAGCAGCGTTAAAAATTGGCGCTATAAAAAATAGTGTAAAGAATACGTAAATAAAAGTGGAATTATAAAAAAGTAGTTTATTCACAGACAGGTCGAAATATTTTTGTAACCAGACACAAGTTTTGCAATTTAAGTACAGTTATTCATATACATACACATGCAAGCGAATTTATTTATATACATTTTGCGAGGTGTGGCTATTGAAAAGCGATACCCAAACCAGCGACCGTCAGCTATTTAACAGGCATGCTTCTCCTTCGAATGCTGTACCTCCCGGTTCTGTTAGCAAAACATGCCTTTGTTTGTATTGCATTTGTTTTCGATTTTCCGCCAAATCATTTAATTTAATATATAAATAATATGTTGGCTTATTGCCCATTGTGTGATTGTAGTTTTGCTGCCAAGTATTTTATTCAAGCAGTAGATCATCCGGACCTTTTGTATGACTTTTATTTATTTCCTAAAGTGAAACCTGCTTTAAAAGGAGCAACATTTAAATTCGATGCAGGTGGAACAGACAAATTGGTACGTGCTGAAAAGCAGCTAAGGCAAGCAGACTTTGAGCACTGGTAGACTCCTGCGTGAATCTATCATGGAGCGATGGAGCGAAAGAGAAGGTGTACGCACAAGTACTAAAAAGTTAATTTTGTTTTTTGTCGGGACAGACTAGCAAGTACAGAACTCAGACAACATTAAGTCCATCGTACTGCACTTGGAATCTGAGTAGATCTTGAGGTGCCAAGGAGCCAAAGGTGGTCGCTTCTTAGCACATCAGTGGCAAAGACCTCAAGCCTGATTCGAGCGAAAGCTGGGCAAACGCACAGAAAGTGGTCCGCCGTTTCATCCTCCTGTTCACAAGCTGGGCAGAGTGCATTGTCTGAGATGCCTATCTTTTCCATGTGCTTCGCCCAATAGGAAGTGGCTCGTCATCAGTCCAACCAATTGCCTACAATCCCTTCTGCTTAGGTACAGGAGGACCTGCGACAGTCGGTCGAACACTGCAGGTAACATCAATTTTGTCCACTTGCAGCCTCTTTCCGTCTGCCTAGTGGCTTTGAGGTCTGCCGAAGGGAGTGGCAGAACGGGATCCGTGTCAAGGAAATTGGCCTCAGAGACCATTCTAGCTAAAGAGTCAGAAATTTCATTAGCATCAGGATATTATGTCTTCCGACATAGTTCAGTCTGGATTTATAGGACTCAAGTACCCTTGAAGTGGTTGAAGGGCTGTCTAAGGCCATGGGAGCAGCTTTGCTGTTGGACACATTCAGATCTGCCTCTTAATTATCCACAACAAAGTTCATTGCTTCTTGAGTAGGTATGAAATTAAAAAAAAAATATGTTTGCAGCGTCAGTTTTATTATTTAATAGCCACACCTCGTATATGAACATGTATGTAAGTATGTGCAGCAACCGACGGCTGCAAATGAGTAGACAATCCTATAACCCTGCAAGCAGACGGACACCCAGCTCCGAGCTAGACACAGCTAGGCCACCAGTCACGAGAGCTCTTATGTGTGCGAAATAAGTTTTAAGCTGGCTGCTGCAATTTTTTTAACTATGCATTTTTTTATGCAAACGCTTAAATTCCCTAATGACAGCATTGTTTTAACACCCTCACCTACGAGCACCTACATATTTACTACTCTCCAACCGAGGAGGTAATAAAACCGCTGCGAGGAAATGACCGTAACACATTTGTGGGTAAAGAAGAAGAGGAGACCTCCACACTGTCTCCTCACATCCATGTGCACCTATGGCTAACTGAATTGGGCTGGATTCCATAACGTTGCACTATTGCACTCCATATTAAAGCCATTCATTGTACACTTTTATCGGTTTTATGTAGAAGCGCTCACCTGCGCTCGCCTAAATGCCATGCGGGAAAAACTTTTGTCTAGCAATTGTCCTCATGCAGTTTTTATTGCCCAACTGTAGTAAAACGCAATGCAGTCATGAAATGGGGTAGAGATCTTATATGATATATATGTCGGTATGTATGTATGTGTATGTAAGTATATACGCATATATAAATTTATAAGCCACCACTCTGTTATAGATTCCAATTTTGGCGCTAGGCGTTAGGGCGTAATAAATAGAAGAGGAGTTGCACACATACTTACATATGTACATACACAAATACAAAAACAAACACATGTTTACCCCACTTATTTATGCATTTTATAAAGCATACATACATGTATATCTACATATACATATAAGCTATCTACACTCACATAAACATGCCGCAATATGTACTGTTTTCCGCGCTAAGAACTGCCTCACAAATGGCGTACAGTTGTCACCGGAAGGAAGGAAATTCTTCATGAAATTTCATGATTATAAATGTATGAATTGTAGGGAATATCAACTTGCATATTTAAAATATATATGTATATGTACATACACAAAAAATAGTGCACCCAGTCAACGAAAGAGAAGTTTTCCAAACTGTGACGTAAGGTTCTATGAAAGGCTGGTCGAATGGGTTTTCGCTTGCAGCTATCAGTTCGATTCTATAACTTCATTCAATAACTTCAACTCCTACTCTCATCTCCGCGGAGCTCACCAGTTCTTCCTTAGGCTCGCGATCTGGATAGAACAAGACAATAATACAAAAAATGAGATATCGTTTGCACGCTCATCCCCCTGTCTACGTATTAGGCAGTGCTCCTCATAATGGAAATCAGTGTGCTAAGACTATGCTTATTTTGGCTTAGTAGAGATTCTGTACGGTTGGCGTTGAAAAGCGGCCACAATTTTTGTGTGATACTGCAAATTCTCCCACAATTTTATCTTACAAGTCTGAAAGAGTATGCCTATGCCATTATCTGTGCACCCATCAGTCAACTTGGGGCCAAGCCTCGATAGTTCATCGGTCAATGTATCTCTGGGTAAAATTACTCAGTCTTCTCGTTAGGGCATGGCTACTTTGAGATTGTTGACCGTTTTGTGAGTTATTTTATCGCCACCTGACTATAATTGAAAATGTAGATATCGTCTCCAGTTATCTCTGTTTGTTTTTTTCTTTTTAATTATCAAAGTTTTGCATTTATATAAATAAACGACAGGCTTGCCTATGATTATCTTGACACTTCTTGGAAACGGGCTTACAAGAAAGTTGAATAATCCAGCTTGCTTCTACATAAAACCCTTAAAAAATGGAAAACTCCAAGGAAAAAAAATTGTTTGTTGAAAAACTTAATGAACTCAATGAAATGAGCAGAAATCGAAAATATCTTTTTTTTTAATAGATTTGGTGGGCAGCAAATTAATCTTAAAAGGTAATTGTTTCCGCATGCCTATCAAAAGAAAACTTTTCCACGAAAAAATTATTGTATGTTTAGAATGTATTGTTTAGAATGCAAAACGTAGCCTCTACTAAAGAAATAAATGATACTAAATAATTAAATATTTCGTTTATTACTCGAAGCCGCCTTACATAATTTCTGAGCGCCTTCAATTAATATTTAATGTTTTTTGAAACGGCGCCCCGCACACTGCCATGGAAATGGGCTCGCTATCTCAAAAATGTGTATCTCTGTTATCTTAAGTGACGATAATAGGGTTTATGGACCTTTTAATGAATTAAATTTTATTGACTCTAACATTAATTTAAATGTAAAAAAAAGGGTTTAAAAATTGAAAAGCCGAAAATGATAACTTTTTTTATTAGCTAGCGCCGAGTGTATTATTCATTGCGCTTTTGGCTTCCAAGCATATCCCAGAGCATTTAGGATTCATCAAGTAACTCCTCTTCTAAAAAGACTTTTGGTGCTCTTAGGCTGGAAATATATGGTTCTGATGCGAATGGATGTAGAAGATCCTGAACGAGAACTCTTTTTGGAATAATGTAATCGGTACCGTGTATAATCTTTATTGCACGCTTCTCGTGTATCCTCAGACAATTGGCTTATAGGTAAACTTGCAAAATGTCTTATAACACTTTCACAATAAATAATGATTTTATGGAGCGATAATGGCGTATACTACCAATTATATGTGTTTACAAATATTTGAGCAGTAACCATTGCCTATTGACAGAATTCCGTAGCATTTAGTGTGACTCCAGATGAAATTGTTTGTAATATCAGTACTGAGTTCTTCCAACTCAGTCGGACTTATGGACTAAAAGGTCTTGGTGTTTGATACAAGCTCTGATATCATAAACTTCAATACCGGAACTTGGTTAATACCACATTTTTTTTGCATTCAATATCATAAAGTCGACGATAAAGTCGACACATTTTTTTCAGATAAGTAAGACCGTAATAAACCGAATTTACACTTCGTTGAGTTCGAATCAATATTCATATAAGTATGTATTTACACAGAGCTTCATCTTTTGAGTGGCTGCTTCTGTATCAAATGTCATCTTCTCAAGGGCTTCCTGTATGCCTTTCTTAGGTAAAGTGCCAGTAATACTCAGGATAGAGACTTTATCTGATACGTCGATTGTTCCTAAGTATTTGACATAAGTGTTGTGTATGAATCAGAGCCATATTCTTGTACGAATTCCATATTTTTCGTACTTTTTGATTTCACTGCCGATTCCTCAAATGACTTATGAGGCCGTCCACGTGCACCTGAGGTTGTAGGAATATTATCTTCAAATCTAAGTAACCAAGCGCTGTTACTTTTTTGAAAGATATATTTTATTCTTCTCGTATTTTTCTGTCGATCGTTAAACTTTGATAATACATTTTTCTGAGCAATTGCGCAAACCAAACATTTTAATAAGCGGGAGTAGGGCTAAACTTCGAAAATCTAATTGGATACAAAGAAATCCACCACAAGGCAGACAAACATTTTTTTAAATAGGCGCATATGTTACCTTTCATTTGACGCCCATTTTAATATCATAAACTGACTATAAGTATTTAAGGCCATTTTTTTTAAATTTAGTCCTTTGGAATTTTAAAGTTCTTCAAAAATTTAATTGATGAGAAAATGAAAAGCTGGGAATAAAATGTATAATTTTTCGTATATATTAGATTTTTCCCACGTAAAAAAAGTATATTTTTGTCAAACGGTGTTATACAAGGTGGCGCAAAATTAATCACCCAATTTTTTTAAGACTGTTTTTGCTAAATTAAAAAAGATATTTTGTATGATGGAAATCTTTATGCACTTCATTACTTGCCTGTTTAGACACAGCAGTTGCTGAGTTCACAAGAGCATAAATTATAAATCTTCAGATGGGATGATTAATTTTGCGCCACCCTGTTTAAGAAATATATGTAAATTATATGTAAATGCAAGTCTCAATCTTGTTGTAAAATTTTCTAGCATCAATCTAATTTTCATCAGAATTTCACAATGCTATTCAGAATTTTTTGGAAATCTTCTGAGAAAAATCTCTTAGAGAATTTTGTTTCTCTTTGCGAATCTTTTCCTTCGACGCTGTTGCGCAAGTCTACCATAAAACTTACGCGCTACTTCTTTTACATGAAACAAAATACCCAATATCTCCAGAATAAAAAAATACAAAGAATTGATATAAAACCCACAAGCATTTTGAGGCACTTTTAATTAAGAAAAATTAATGGACTTTTTTCTAAAAATTCTAAAAAGGAAGCTCTGAAATTTTGGTAACTTTTATACGTAGCTTGAAATGTAAAAATTTATGTGATAATTTATATACAAAGGGTAGACTTTAGACTTTTAAAACGAAAAATAATAAGCCGTAGATAATAAACAGTTCGAATCTTCTGGTAGAAAAATGTAAAACACAGATACTGCTCCAAGCAGTAAGAAGGCGTTGTTCCTAAGTTTAGAACTGGTAGGGTCAGGCTAATCGCCTACCCTGTCAGAAATCGAATAGATTAACCAACGCAAGACAAATGTGTTTCGAGGCCCTATGCGCCCGAGAGGAGTGATCAAGGAAAACAAAAAATAAACTCAGTCTGGCCACTACCACAGCCTATAAGAAAAAACTTGTCGAACTAGTCCAAGTATTGCGGGCTTAAATAGCTGCTCACAACTGTTTTTTTTTTTCATAGACGTTGTGGTAGTGGAATTCGCGGGACTACCGTGAAATATTACATCGCAGAGAGGAAAGGCGATTAGCCACCGCTGCTGGGTCTCAGTTTTTCCAGACGTCTCATCTCTTTCATAGTCTCGGTCACTAAGTCGCTTGCCGCATTCCCCTTTGTGTGCAGTAAATGTTTCAAGTTTCTAAATGACAACAAAATCGTATTCGCTGATGTTTAATTGAAATGTTCAGAGTGGAGAATCCCACTCAAAAAACCGCGGAAACTTTTATTTTGTGGAACAACGCCAGTACAACACAGATAATCACCTCAACACATCACAGGTTGTTTGCTAACTCCCAGAGTATCGATTGAGCGCATTTAATTTATTTATAACATTCTTAATCCAACTTTGTTCTAAGTTATTTGCTTCATTTGACTGACAGCTGTGGCATATCGTCAGATGGAGTAGAATTTTTGCAAAATTTCAACTTGCTTTTGCACTCTCTGCTTTCCAAGCGCCGTTCATGTTTTATTGGGTAATTCATCACTTATACATGAATTCACTCATCCACACACACACACACATCCCCATTCACATATGTGCATGCATAACTTGCCGCCTTTATGATATAAAAAAAAAAAAACAATTCTTCAACGGCCGCTTTCCGGTTTTATGGTGCGACTACAGCGTATTTTGGTCGAATTTTTAGCCGCAATATTTTGGCGGAAGCGCTCTTTGGCGGAAATTAAATTTTTTTTTGCTCGGTTTCGTGCGTTTATTTGTTTCGAATTTTGCGCTTGTGCGCTATGAATAAATATGAAGAATTTTATTTGAATGTAGGTGGATAGGTATGTGTGCCTTTATGAATGCAGATGAAAAAATCGAAACTTATTTCGAGCGATAGCAGCTAAAAATGGCACATACTTTAAGGCGCATAACGAGTCGGCCAAATAGAAGGGAATATCACTGAAATATTTAAAGATTTTTAATGGAGAATTTAATGTTGCTAAAAGTAAAATATTATATCAATTTGGATGAAATATAATCAGTTTGAATTTCTCTACACATCAAAGATTCAATCAGATATTTAAATGGCCCTGTTCTACACTCTGTCTCTGCTGCTACGGAAATAAAAGGCGAATATGGATATTCTTTGATTTAATATTACTTTGCTTATGTACGTGTATGTATGTGTTTGTTTGTGTGTATGTGTGTGGGAAAACACGCAAACTGGTGGCTCAAATTGCTCTATGCATGTCCATATTTGATGAATGGATACGTTCCTCGATGTGCTTGCACTTAGATTGTATTCATTTCACTTTACTTTACTTTGCATTGCACAAAACGCAGCGCTGTGTGTGGGAGTGAGTGGCTATTACGTGGTGTTGCACGTATTGTACGTATTACTCATTTCACCCAATTTGATTTTGATTTAAATATTATAACGTGCGCGCATGTATCTGTGCGTCTGTGTCTGTGGGTGTTTCTGTGTATGTAAGGAAACCCAGCCAAATAAATTATAATCGGCAGCATATGAATTTTAGGTGGGCGAAAGCAATACATACATTTTCAAATACAGCGCCATACATACCGAGTGCATTCGTGTGCATATGTATATGTATTTGTAGTGGGAAGTGTGTATGTAACTAAGCATTTGCCATGTCACACGTCTAGATTTAGGTTTTAGGTGCGGAAATCTACATACGTGCTACCAGTTGGGATTTGCCTGACCCTCTCTGAGAGAGCGAGGACTTGTGCTTCACTTTGCTTTGCTGCCATCAATCGTATCTATGGATATACGTGTATGCACGTACACATTTACATACATATACAATGTGTGTCTACACATACTAGATACTGTGTGCATCTGCGTGGCGCATTGACGATGTTCGGACTTCAATGCATTGCCACATGCTTTAGCTATTCAATTTCCATTTAATCCACACGCGTGAGAACACTTGCACACATATATACGTACATGCAAACATACGTACTTGTATTCGCAAATTGTGTTTGCCTTCACCTACCTAAACAGCCATTCCTTGCTGGCGTGCTTGTGCATTGAAGTGAATAGCACTGCCTGCTCGTTAATTGTTTTTCCTTTGCTGCTGATATTGGCTAAAAGCACAGGATATTGAATGGGTTTTTCCCCTAAAAGAGTGCGGCGAAAGCTTGAGGAAAAAGGCAGCATAGAATGAAAGCACTTTTGAAATGGATAATTCAGGCATTACAAGTTTTTTTTTTCTTTTTTGGTGATCCAAGCAAGTGCGCATATTGCTGTTCAATAAATGTTGGAGAAAATTTTAGAAAGGCAAAAATTATACACATGTGTCTACTACTCTTTGCTACCAGAGGAAATAATAGTCACCCAATTGTAAAATAGCTGATTGATGACAACGTCACAAACGAAGTCATTTAAGCTTTTTGAGAGAGGAGAAAATAACTATAAACGGCTGGGCTTGAAGGGGTCCCGGTGGTCTAGAGCTCGAAAATGTAGGGTGTTTTCAAGAATTTATTTTCATGCAATAATAAAATGAAAAACGATATTAAAATTTCTTAGGCTTTTTATTTAACTTCTTTTACATGAAAAAAATGTTTATTTGTTTTAATTTTAATAATTTAAAAAATGGCTCTGAAGTTGACCCTTTTGGATCCCTTTTGGAATTGGCCATTAAGCGATGTATTACTTTGGGGTAAAAGAAATCCGTTATTTGAATTTTTTATTTTGGCAAATGGCTTAAAACTGTTTTATGGTCGGTCTTTAGCTCTTGAGCCATGCTACGACTACAATCATTCCGGTCAGCTTCGATTATTTCTGTGATTTTATCGACATTTTCGTCATCTTTTATAATTTTCGGTGCATTTTTAATATCAAAAATGCTTGAACGGAATCAATGAAACCAAAACTACACGTAATTAGCTGTAAGAGTATCGGCACCTTAAACAACATTCACAATTTCAGCGGTCTGGCTAGCATTTTCGCTTTCATTAAAGAAAATTTGTTAATTTTACGGAATTTCCTCTTTCCTGACTTCCGTTGTTGACACCCTGTAACTCACAACTAAATGGAATAAACAAAAAAACCAAACGAATTTTTTAGTGTAAAATGCCACCTTGACAACAAGCATAACATTTGAATTATTTGATCAATACTTTACGAGATATCGATCACTACAGCCATCTACTGAGAAAGTAATGGATTTCTTTCTTCCCAAGCTAATATATAAATTCCTGGCTAAATATAAAATAAATTGCAGAAAAAATAAATGAAGACAAATATAAAAAAAAAACTTATACTCTCTTATACTAAAAATTGGGTCATGAAACTGGACACACAATTAAAAAATTTTTTTTTTTGGATCTCGAATTAAAAATTTTGGGATTTTGATATATGTAATTTGAGTTGAATTTTTGTAAATTTCATACATGGTTTGAAGCTTGGATTATTATGAATTTTATTCAAAAGCTGGCACAAAATTAATCACTCTATCGGAAGATTTATAATTTTGGCCAATGGGGTCGTATGTCTCAAATATTTCACATTTGAGAACTACACAGCTGCGGTATATAAAAAAATAAGCAATGGAGCGCGCAAAAGTCAAAATAAGGATTTCCATCACTCAAAATCGTTCTTGCTTCACTTAGTAGAAAGAAATTTATATGACGGAGTATTTGCAAAAACGTTTGCTGCCATTTATAAAACACCATAAAGGCTCAATTCTGTTCTGTTCTGATTTAGCATCGTGCCATTATAACCGTCTTGTCATGAATTGGTATGAAAACCACGTGGTAAATGTTGTTCAAAAGTACTACAACTCACCAAACTGTCCACAGTTTTGATCCATTGAAAAATTTTTAGACAATTGTTTAAAGAAAATTGCTAGAAACAAAAAAAAATAATTAAAAATCAACAGAGGTTTAAAATGAATTGGCAGAGAGCAGCAGATACGGTACCAAAAACTGATGTGCATCGCCTAATGAAACATGCTACGCTTAATAGGAAGGAAAAACAAATACATTTTTTTTGATAGCTTATATAAATTTGATGTTATAAAGATTTTCGCCCGACCAATATTTTTCGTGTCCACTCTTTATTTCTGAAAAAATTTAAGTAATTGTGAAACAAAGATTGAAACTAGAAAATAAATAGGTAAATAGTCAAAAAATACCAATAAGTGGTGTCTTATGATAAATTTATTATCAAATTTATATAATTTCTTATGATAATTTCGGAGAGTGACTTAAAAAAGATAATGAGACTTAAAAAAAAAGAGTGAGTGAAAAATTTTTTTTTTAAATACCACCACAAAAAAGTTTCTGAAAGAAATAAATGCGAAAGCAATTTTTTTATTTTCTTTTAAGAGGTGCTCTTGCGATGCTCAAAAACACTTCAGTTATCCATATTCTACTAAAGCGCTGGTATGTGGTTCAATAACCGGGAATCCCCGCTATCAAATTGACGTGGAGAGGTTCGAGTTTCAAACTATTCAAAAACAGTTTCCACTTTTTGCCTTAAGAAACTTTCGATGGGGCTCGCTATGACTTATTATAACTAACTTCCTCCATAAAATAGTCCTTCCAGCTACATCAATCTTACTGGTCTTGATAGTAGTAAAAAATTGCTAAGAATAACATTTATTGAGAAATAAGTAAATATTAATATCCAGAGAATCGACTTTTACCCCGTTTTTCTTGGAAAAGTTAACCTTCTCGTGTTACAGGTCATTTTAGGCCTCTTGCTTTGCAACGTAAACAATTTTGCCATATCGAACTACCGTTAAGGAAACGATGCTAATCTCTCGCAATAAATAATTCGCCTCTAATTTTTCACCGAGCTGATTTGTTTTTGTTTTTTAGTTTAACAGTTTTGATTTTCGAAGTCAGACGTTAAACAAACCAAAAAAAAAAAAAACAATATACAAAAGGCAAAAACAAACAAAAAATTTAAATCCATACGTCATGCAGACTGGAACCCTCATGCCAAACTATTATTATATCAAAATGCGGGACAAAAAATCAGTAAAATCAAAAAATAATGAAGAGCTAAACACGAAACTTTTTTTATTTTATTACTATTGCAATCTAGTTAACAAAACTAATAAGCAATTCATTTTACATATATTTAATTAAATTAAAACATCTCAAGTAAAGACAAAATTTTATGAAAAGAGATCATGCGGTTTCGTCCTTTTTAATCTTCTCGTGAGGCCATCAGTTAGTAGTTTGGCTGCTTCATCATTGATGTCATTGATGGTGTCTATATTAAGATCCTTATGTAGATTGCAATTACGAATGTACCATGGCGCTCTAACGAGTCGCGTAATACTTTATTTTGGAATCGTTGAATGATGTTTTTGTTGCTTTCAATGGTGCAGCCCCAGAGCTGTATGCCATATGACCACACTGGTTTCAGTATTTGGTTGTATAAAAGTATTTTGTTATAAATAGAGAGTTTAGAATGTCGGCCTAACAGCCAATACATTTTCTTGTATTTAAGAATTAACTCCTCGTGTTTTTTCTTGACATGTGCTTTCCATATCTCAGCTTAGCATCTAAGGTCATTCCTAGCGAAACGAGCGAAAAAATGTAACCTAGTGTGCATGACATGAGTGGTGACATGTCATATGCAATGTCATACATCCAAATTTGACAATTCTTTGAAATGCTCATTGGTCTTCTTATACAACTAGTAAAATTGGCGGATGTCATTGTTGACGAGCGATACGAGATGCTCAGTGTCATGCATTTACAAGTGTAATGGTATGTGTAACCAGAGCCTTACCAAGTTACAAGTGTGATGAACCTTTAAAAAAGTAATTGATTTTCGACTGGGGCAGAGGCAGTGAACAAGTTTCCACCCTGTCGATTTCCAACTGGGTATGTGTGCACACATGAGTGCGTGTGTTAATATCATCCAATTTTATAGGTATTTTTTAATGACTTTTCTCCATATTTCTGGGCTGCATACATCTGCTACATGTCATGTACAGAGTACGTAGATTGCAGAAGGCTTTTAGCTTATTTCGATAGATTTATTTCATTACGTGGATTAATAAAAGAGAGGCAAGTTTCTCTTTCTAAAATCAAAATTGATTTCTTAAGTTACTTAAGTGCGCATTGCTAATTTTTTATTAAGGTGCAAAAGGTTCAGGAGAAGAGTAAGTAAAATAGAGGCACTAGTCATTTGCATGGCAAAAATTTCGATAAACGATGTATTGATTCAGCAAGCGAAGCGGCTAATTCTGCAGTGCAATTTTGGAAAGGAAATACAGCTGCTACTCGTACCAGTTGTCTGGCATTTAGGTGCAGCATGTCCAGACCTTTTGAAAAATGTATAGCAGACAGCCTGCGTTCCGAGAATTGCCGTGTTTTCTTGAGCATGTTTATGAATTTGAGTTCATTAACTGCGTTAAAGTGTCCTCACGAAGCAAGCGTCTGATTTATACAGACTTGAAACAGTAGTAAAGCAGGGAGACGCTTTGACCACGCTTGTGTTCAATCTGGTCCTAGACTATATAATTAAATACGTTGATCCATCAGAGAATACATTTAACAAAGCTTCATAAATATATGGATTTGCTGATAATCTGTTCATCCTTGCGAGAAATATGAGTTTTCTAGAGAAGTGTTCCAGGCACTTCAAATAAAAGCAAAATTCTTTGGATCAAAGATCAATGAAAGCAAAACGAAATACCTCGTTAAACTTAACACGTTGAGAAAAGCGTCATAAATTCAAATGTCCAGGACTGCTTCTTAGTAGAACGGATGGTAAAACGATTGCTATCGAAGACCGTGCACAGGCTGCAACCAGAGCATATTTTGCCCACGTTAGCCTCTTAAGAAGCTCGTTTTTGAGTAGAAAAACGAAAATCCAAATATATAAAACACTGATTCAATCAGTGGCAACTTATGGATGTGAAAGGCGGAGACTGAAGGCAGACACAATTATACAACTAAGCCCACTGGAAAGAACAATTCTAAGAAGAATACTGGGCCCATTTTAAAATAATGTATAATGGCTAAAGACTAACTTGCCAAAATTTTGAGTTGAAATCGGGGTAAAATATACGAAGTTGTGATTATTGTGCGGCCGCCAAAGCTCAGAAGTGACTACCATTCGAAAGTTCACAGATTCGAAATTACGAGCACGAGACACAAATTCATTGACAAATTGTTTTCTTATAGCGGTGGCCTCACGGCAGACCATGAAAAATCTCTTAATAAAAAAACAATCGAGACGCATGCCACAAATCGGAGGAGGAACTCGAAGAACAGAAGTGTACGCGCCAATTATTTATTTATTTTATTTAATTCAATGCATATCGATGAGAGCTTCTTTTCATTAGATGTTCATAGTAGTTAATTTGCAATTAAGAATTTGTTATTTTTTTAGCGAATATCTATGACCACGAGCAAAAAGATAATTAAGAATAACATTATACAGAAAGCCAAATAAACAAGAAAAATACAAAGCAACTGCTTTGCCTTTCAAGGGACGATATCTCGAAGGTCGTGACAGACATTCCAACAGACTAGAAGTTTTCCCCCATGAATATTGTAGAAGTTGCAGAGATGAGGAAGAAACAGTACAACGCCTCGTCCGTAATTGTCTAGCCTTAGCTAAAATCAGAAAACCATAATCCAACCTAACCTATCCTCATAAGTTTGTTTATGTCTATGTCAGCTCTTCGAGGTTTTCAAAAAGTGGTTTGCCAAGGGTTAACAACCTCGCTTTCCATAGGGCTGGAAAGTCGAAGATATTTCCCTTTCTCTCCGGTTAATTATAGCTATGGCAGCGGGAATTGTAAGGGATACCCAGCCAGTTATCACTGTGGTGAGTCTGCAGTTATCTCCGTTCGTTTTAAATTTATCAACGTTTTTTTTTTGTAGTTGCTTGTGGGTCATTGCTGGTGGTGCTGCTGACTTTGCATGTCGTCTGATTCATCCACCAATCCGTGCTTCAGAGGCATTTTGGAGAGACTGCATTCCTGATTACACGCAGGGATCGAATATGAAATATCAAGTGAATATATACTTTTCCGAGTAATTTTTATCTTAACGCAGGTATTATTGGGAGATAAATAATTTTTCATCTGATCTTAAATTTTTTTATCGTAATGGAGGGTCGTATTGAATTTAAAAAGAGAACTATTTAAAAAAAATGGTATCTTAGGAACGCTTGAAAAACAGTATTGCTTATAAATTATGATACTAAAATTAACTATGAGAAAGCTATATGGCTTAATGCAATGAGGGCCCGCAGATTTAAAACTACGTTAGCAATAAATGTCGTATTTAAAATCAATATTTAAATAACTGTACTTCTGGTCTTCATTATGAACCATGCGTGTGTTTGTATATATACCTTAATTTAATAGGTATATGAATTATTGCACTCGATATCAATTATAGATTGAAAGGTAAACTCACTCTACCACCCTCAAGCATTCATAAAATTGCATTGTACACCGTTGCTTATGTAAATTCATTACGAAAAGAATTCTGAAATTCCACATATTCAGGAATTTCCGTTATGTGTCACAAATATGTGTGTATGTGTTTATGCATATTTTATATCCATTCAACAAAATTGTCACACTGGTCTATTATTAGGCGCACGGGCGGCGCTGTCACTAAAAATTAACAACGAGCTGCAGCATATCAACGCTTATAAACACCAAATTCTACACATGCATTTGTGTGCGTGTATGCATTCGAAATTTAATTATATGCACACCAACGTGCGTACAAGGTTTTAAAAACGAAAAAAAATATATAAAAATTTAATATGGCGTTATGAATTATTGACCACCCCACAGGTAGGATATGTGGGGGATGTTCAGAAGTTAACGAATGACCATTTTTATGCCGTTAATTATTTATTTGAACAGGTAGCAGGCAAAAATAGCGGCGATGTTGGCATGACACTCTGCTGACAGATGAATTGTTAATGACAGCCGCATAGCAATTGCAGACATGCATGGAACCACACAAATATGTATGTAAGTATGTCTAAGTACATGTATGTATATACGCATATAAGTTTCAGTGTATGCCGTTATATTATATCTAATATATAACATGTATGTATGTGTGCATACATGCATGCGTGCATAGGATTGTATCTACGTCTACGCATACAAACAAATGATTGCTTGTGCACGCATGCATGTGTTTCTGTTGTGTGTTTAAATGCTTTTGTGCCTGATAATATCATCCAAGCTGGAATTATCAAGCACCGCTGGTCATCAAATTTTAATTTGGAAAAAGCACCAGCGCAGCGGCAACTCGTTTAAATTTTAAATGAATTAGATGAATGAGATGAAGGCAACAACAAATACAATTTAAAAATACAACAATAGCAGCGAAAAACATTCACGTATATGTGTTGACCATTTTCGCTGTGTGCTTCAAAAGAAGTGGGAGTGCGTGTGTGTGGTGTAGGTGTGCAGACCAGTCATTGTGTTCTGCCATACCCGGTTGTTAAGTTGCGCATACGCCCCGTGCGCGAAGTATTTAAAATTGCTACTAAATATACGCAGATATGGCATGCATTGAATAATGTGAATTTCTAAAACTTCACGTTACTAATTTCCGAATTAATTAGGATCGATGAGGACATATTTCAAAATTCATGCACACATACGTTTCGGTAAATTGGACTGTTATTAATTTTATATCAAATAATTTGCGTGCAAACTTTTTACATCATTAGCGAAAAATGTATTAAATAAAATTATTTATTCGTCCCAATATAATTGCAATATAACGAATTTGCTATTTATATTGGTAGTGATGAATATTTCAATAATTTTTCTTTGCTTCTTCTCATTGTTGCAATGAATTATTTACTAATATTTGCTTTTTTTTAGTTAGTAATTGAGATTCATCAGTTATTTGTTTCTTTTATTTGCCGGTAAGTTATTTATGTTATTAAATTGAAATTTAATAGGAAGTGTTGGAATAACAAAAACAAACACCAAAAAAATAAATTAAATTAAAATTTGAATCAGTTGTGGGAAAAAATATTCTGAAATTAATGTAAGCGAATTGAAAGCAAAAAACACTCAAATACACTCACCTGAGGAATGTCAACATTATCTGATGTTGCAACATTATTATATTTTTAATGTCCAACTTATGAGGTGCATTTTTTTAACGGAAAAGTAGGGATGGTACTAAATTTTAAACTATTTACTTTCTTTAATGGAATACGAATTTTTTTATAATAACAGGTGTCGCTGTAGCAAAATGGTTTGGTGTGGGAGTACGTAGGCTTGAATTTCCGTGCATGAACATCAAAGAAAAGGTGTTTCTTAACAGCGGTCGCCCCTGGGAGTGTACTGCTGCCATAAAAAAGCTCCTCCTGAAAATCCATTCAAAATGCCATTGGGAATCGGCATTTGTGAAACAACCTCAAGACGCACGCCATAAATAGTAGGAGGTGCTCGGCCAAAAACCTAACAGAAGTGTAAGCGCCAATTTTGAATGAACGTGTTTAAATTAAAAAGTGGTACTTTACTGTAACAGTATTTTTTAATCAAATAATTAATAGAGGCATAGACGAAGAAGAAAGTGTAAAATTTACAGCCTCTTGGAAAGTTCAGGGTTAATGTTGCTAGTCATGCTTTGTGTGTAAGTTGGAGCCCTGCTTCATTGGGCCATATGTAAGTAACATAAAACAGGCAACCAATGCTACGCCTTTGAATCTGATGCGTGAAATTGGGTCCGTAATTTTTAGCTCACTCTCTCTCATCAATCATCAGTTTACCTCATCCGCTTTTCACCGTCTTGCAATGACAAGTAAAATTTCGAAAATTTACTGAAATGAATTTTAGAATTTTATTAGAAATTTATCAGATTTTATTTTACATAGAAATTATCAGAATTTTATTAGAATTTTATTTTACATTTTTCACCCTCCGTTGCGCTTCCGGGTCTGGCCAAACTTTTTCGATTTTGGACGTGAATTTAACATTTTTCTATTATAGCTAACTACTTGTGCTTGCAGGAATCTTCCTAAAATTTAATTTTTATCGATTTATGGACTTAACCTTTTAAAAATATCAACGAAAACGGCCAGACCCAGGCGCCCAACCAAAGGTTTTAAAAGGTGTCTAACGGTGGGTTAATTTTATTTTTTATAAATAAACAAAATATCGAGTAATGGAAATCTTTTTTTTGACCCTTACGCGCTCCACTGCATGTCTGCTTCTATACTGCAATTGACTCCTTCATAAGTGTTAAATATAATTGAGGTACGAGGCCATTTGCAAAAATTATAAATCTTTCGATGATGTGATTTAAATATTTACCCTATGAAAAAATATTGATTTTCATTTGGTAGTTATGTACATATTTTTTAGGACTTAAAACAAAACTACTGTAGCAGCTTTGGAGTGCTCAGATTTTCAACACTCAAAGATTTTCATCACAAAAAAGTTACTTAAAAACGAAACTGGGCCACCTGGTACAACTCAATTCAAGAGTCCCATACGTACGTCTTAGGTTTAGTTTACGCAACTGTTAGAGCTCTCTTAGCCAACACTGAGGCATAATTGTACATAATTTAAACTTAAATAAACTCCACTTGACTTAGAAAACATAAGTTCTTCACGTCAATTGCGAGCTGTGAGAGAATCACGCTGCCATATCACTTTTTTCATCGATTTTGAATAATATTCCTCCATATATATTTTACAAAGCAGATTTTTCGTACAAATGTGAAGCACGTGGTAAAGCGTCAAAGCAAAAATACAGGCAAAGTAAAAAAATAAGCAACAGAAAATATTGTAAACACGGACACGGCCGAAAATGTCACTCGTGTAATCGCGATTACGTGCTGAGTAACAGCCTCTAAATTTCTAAATGTGCCTTCGATTTGCTATGCTTACTTGCTAACGAGTGGTGAGAAGATGAAGCAACTGGTATAGTTAATATAAATTAAAACATGACTCCCACGCCAACTACATTTCCACTAGAAACTGCATTTGATAGTCTGCAACGCTTGCAGTTTTGAGGCTCCAGACTAAACAAAATTATGCCAAGGTATTAAATCAATAATAACATCGGTTTCAAAGCACTTAATGCATTTGTGTAAGGCTGCGTTCATACAGGTCAAAACATTTCTTGCTTCAAGTTGTTGTGTTGCTCTATCTAACATTCTTTGAATACTCCTTCTTCTCAATACTGTTGATACACCTAAAACTAAACATTTGCAAGTAATGGAGTTGCTGTGTGTGAACAGAAAGGACAACACCCAAAAGAGATGCAAAACAATTCGTTATGTATGAACGCGGTCTAATGAAACTTGTCCAATATCAGAAGATAGATTTCGCAGCATTGAATTTAGTAAATTATAAAAGTTACCATATGTTAAAAGAAGAAGTATATGTATTACAACAAAAATTTATAGAAAAATTTCGATGATGAAATTTCATAACCTATTAATTTTTAGTATAATGAAGTGCCCATTTTAAGTGCTAAGAATTCGCATTGATTTGAATTTTCTTTTGATTTTTTTTCATACGACAAGTGTAATTTAAAAAAGTAGAGTCTTACGATTTGTCTCCACAAGAAATCGTATCAATGAAGTACGAAAAGCCATCTGAAAAAATTTATTATAAATACAGATGATTTTTCAGGCGCTTAAAACACGCCCTTGTTTTATTAAAATTTCATGAGCCATATCAATCATCAATTCGGCTTTCGTGCAAAGAATAGTCCAAGCACACAGGATAACCCGAATTATACAAAATACACCCGAAGAAAAGAAGGTATACTCTGCGACCTTTCTCGACGCTTCAAAGGCTTTTGACAAAGTATGCCATGGCGGTCTACAAAAAACAAATTAAGGCACTGCTGCCCGAACAATATTATCACACACTAAAGTCATATCTGTCGCATAGATTCTTACGAGTCATGCATTACTGCAACATTTGCTGATGACACAGCAATGTTTTCTGTTGGTTGCACAGAAACCGAGGCCAATACACAACTTGAATGCGCTCTAAATGATATTCTTGCGAGGACAAAACCAAGGCGAATTAAGCTTAATGAATTGAAATAAACTTATATATTTTCTTATAATAAAATAAAACATCTTCCATTGTATCCAAATGGCGTCCGAATACCATATCATAACACGGCGAAATACTTAGGTTCGACTCTGGATGCTAAGCTTAAGTGGAATGAACACATTAAGAAGAAAAGTAGAGAATTTTAAGTCAAGTATAAAAAGTATAAAGTATATTGGCTCATGGCCAAACGGGTAAAGTTATCGATATTCAACAAAGTCCTGGTGTACAAGCAAATTCTGAAACCTGTATGGACATATGGAATACGACTTTGCGGTTGCTCAAGTTCCAGCAACGTTCAAAGATTTCAGAATTAAGTATTAAGATGCGCCGTAAATGCTCCTTAGTATATACTTATTTGCTATAACGACCTTGAACGCGATCTTGGCATCGTATCAGTTGGCGATAAAATCAAAAAGTAGACTAAGTCACACATGGATAGACTTCAACAGCATATCAACCGCGAAGCTTCGGTACTGTCTGATCTAAGCAATTGGTAGCCAATGATTACACAAAAGAAGCCTCACAATCTCCAGGAGTAAACAACATCTCTGAAATTCTGCAGAATACCCATGAAATTTGTATTAGACAACACTCAACGCATATCGCTCGTTAGTTAAAAATTTATATCTAGTTCCAATCTTATTAAAAAAAAGTAAGGCATTTTACTGCGTGTCTGAAAATAGTCCAAAAACTCAGTTTAAAAAGTTTAAAATTTAGATGAGAATATGTTGAGTATTTCCAAATTTTGTATAAAGTCTGAAAATTTGTTCTAATTGGTTTCGGCTAAAAAATGGAGAATTAAAGAAAAGGAAACAACAAGAAAATTTTAACTCTTAAACACTGAAAATATTAAAACAAATCAGTTTTTCACTCAGTTTTGTTCGTCACTGTATTTGTGCATATATCTGTCCGAGTATATGTCTTACGGAGATGCTCAAATATGTAGCTATTTTTAATAAATTCGCTCACAATTTACGCAACCCCAACTCGTTTCATATGAATCTGCCTTTTCGTCTTAGAAGAACGCGACTAAAAGATGCTTATAAAATAAAGTTAAAAAAAACGAGAAAATTTAATAACACAAACACATAAACAAGCCAACGCGATCTGCACGTGTGTTGGTTGGCAGTCTAAAAATGTATGCATATGTGGCGTGTGGCATGCGGCATGCGGTGTTGTGGCATACGTGTGATTATACGTGCACATGTGTAAGTACATAGCATTTTGTAGGCCACCATCTGAGCGAGAATATGAAAAATGACATCAAAAATAAAATGAAATGAGATAAAGTGAAAATGTTGTGAAGCGTGTTAAGGATACAGCTGCGATTCACGAATGTTTGTCGCACTCGTTGTATATGGCCTTTACCACCAAAAAAGTGTTCATTTAATATATGCCATGTACAAAATTCTTATGTATACGGATATGTTTTATGTGTGTGTGCATGTGTCTGTATGTATGCTTTTTGACAGCAGCGTACACGTTTCGCGTCATTACTTCTATCTACCACACATACATACACCCTTTACCATTTAATTGGAAGCATGTACTTATAAGCATATTTGCATAGTATACGTATATAAATGCGTGTATATGTATGCATGTATATGAAATATGTAATGAAAAATTATCACACCACATAGTAGCAGGATCCACCATGAAGGCAGGAAGTATGAACAATTTCGCTGAAAGGATGAGAAAACTTACTTATATTTATTCACGCAGTTCTATAATCTTTCGCCATACGCTTTTTTGCTTAATTTGCTCCTCCTTTTGTGTACCTTGAATCATTCATGACCTTTATTTTTTAAATACAATTCCCTTCAGATGTTGGCCGCAACTGCGCCGTAATTTGGCCATCCGTAAACATCAATCTTGAATGACCCGCTGGAAGACTTCGCTCTGTATCTCGTGAATAACTTTAGTAAAGTGGGCCTTCAATGTCTCAATCGAAGCTAGTTTATCCACAAAATATTTAGACTTCATATACCTCCATACATAAAAGCCCAAAGGTGTGATATGACACGATCTGGTGCGAGACGAGCGATAAATTGCTCACCGAAACGACGACGCAGTAAGTCCATTGTTTAATGGGCTGTATGACAAGTAGAACCAAATGTGATGGAGATCACGGGCTTCAATTTCCCGCATCAAAAATTTGTTTATCATGGCGCAATAGCGTGCGCCATTCACTGTTACATTGGCGCTAGCCTCGTCTTTGAAGAAATATGAGCCGATGATTCCATCAAACCATAGGCCACACCAAACGGTCGTATTTAATGGATGTAATGACTGTTCTGTATGAGCTTTACGACGACATAGACATAGTGCAGCGAATAAAGATCCAGCGGCTACGTTGGCTGGGTCATGTCGTCCGAATGGATACAAACGCTCCGGCTTTGAAAGTATTCGATGCCGTGCCAGCTGGTGGTAGCAGATGAAGAGGGCGGTCTCCTCTGCGTTGGAAAGATTAGGTGGAGAAGGACTTGGCTTCACTTGGTGTGTCCAGAAAGAAACGACGGGCGCGCTTTGTTAAACTCGGCCAAAATCGCGTAAGCGGTTATAGCGCCAATTAAGAAGAAGAAGAAGAAGGACTGTTCTTGAATGGCTTCGGGTTGCTCTTCAGCCCAAATATGGTAATTTTGCTTATTGACGCAGCCATCAAGCCAAAAATGGGCCTCACCACTGAACACCATAAGTTGGCCTGAGCGCGCGGTGAACACTTTTCACAGGGCGTCGATTTTCGTCATATAGTTGTACGATTTGTAAACTTTGTGGAGGCGCAAGTCTTTCCATGATGAAATGTCAATGGATACTGAAAAAACATATGTATTTAGTTTGACAGCAGTCACGGGTGATCTGTCAAAGAACCCTATTGGAAAAAGTATCTACGATCTGATCACCCTTCATTATTACCGTACTAGATCCCATTTGGCCAAATAGTCTACCCCAAGCATATACATAAGTATTGGAGCACTCAATGTACACTTGAAATGATGTCTGAAATTTTGCAAGGCTTCCTCAAAATATTCTAAAAAACGTGGAACTTCGAGCCTTGTTGCACATTTTTTCGCGGTATGCTCTCTAAAGGTGTCCCTCTAAAGGTGTCTTGATATATACAACTTAAAAATGCATAAAAAATATAAATGAGCCAAAAAAATAAATATATATATAGCTCTTGGTCAGTTCACAGGGTGTAAACAAACACCTCCTAGCGTCTTAGGAAAGTTGTTTTTTAGCCATTATTGATTCACTTGAGCTTTGTGAGACCGTGCCGAGTCCTGTTGAAACTTCCATGGTCCGCCACCGAAATGTTTGTCTGCCCACGGTTTCGAAGCAACTTCCAGAATACTATCCCGATAATATTTCGCATATTGGCATTTACCTTGACGCCAGGCTTGATGAAAACGATTGGAGAGCGCCCATCTGCGGTTACAGTGACCAAACCATTAGCTGTGGTCTTAGTTCAAATTTCAAACTCTTCATAGGTCACCTATCAGCATAGACTGGTCTTAGAAGAATTTTAAAGAATATATAAATTAGGTCTCTCTGTATTTGCTTTAAACACGTATAGTCATTCCATTTTTAATGTTTGCAAGTTGTTATATTTTATATTTATTAGACTTTCTTCATACAACAAATATTAATTTACCGAATCTTCATAGAGGGCTTCCAGTAAAATACTGACGATATCTACGCACACCACTTGGTCAACATTACTTTAATTAATTTTGAAAATTATGAGACTATTCAGCGCAAAAGAGAAACATAAACTTACTCGCATGCAAATAAACACAAACAAACACAATGGCGCTTCTTCACTCCACGCATATGAAAGTTATACGCATACAGCTGTACATGTGTACTTGTTCTTGACTTCTGTTTTAGCACTTCCGACTTCCTTAGAAAACTCGTTTAACCTTCTAGCTCAACAACTTTCATATCATAACTTTAGTTAGAGTTTCATTTTCAGCTTTGGCGCAGCTGTTATTACTTTCATAGCGAAAATTTACAACATGATCACTTAGCGGCAGTAATGGCGCATACAATAACAAAAAATATGTCGTCGCATCACATTTATAGTCGCTTTGACAGGGGCAATCATAAAATGTACGAAGCATGACAATCAACTCTCAAGCCACTGCTTTTACCACAGAAATAATCACATATTATATACACATGTACGAGTACATATACATATATACGTATGTAATGTTTTAAGGTTGTGCGCATCTGTGCCTGTGAGCCTGTGGTTAAACAATCGCTGACAAATTACTTGTAAATTATGTTAACAATTTGGCATTTTTCCACTTATATACATACTAATACCCATTGTTAATAACTGTTAAGGCTGTCTAGAGTTCCAATATGTGGGTGTGTGCATGTACTTTTAGGTGTACGCTGGGTTTATAATATAACCACCGACCCAACTGGAAACTTGAATTTAGAAAAATGCAGAAAATGTATACAGTTGAGAAATATGCCACCGAACTAAGACAGGTTTTTGAAAACTCTAGGTAAATATAATATACGCTTTCCCCGCATGATTTTTTTAAGTCTGGAAATAAATGAAAGTCGCTAGCGGCCAAATCTGCTGAGTACAGTGGATGCTTCAACAATTCGAATTCCGATTCATGGATTTTAGCCATGGTCAAAATGCTCTTGTGGGACGGTGCATTCTCCCGATGAAAAAGAATTTTTTCCTTTTGCAAACAGGATCTTTTTCACGAATTTTTCCCCCAGCTGGTTGAAGAAGGTTACATTAATATTCAGTGTTTATTGTTTAATCAGTTTGCAAGTAGTCCACAAAACAAAATTCCTTTAGCATCTCAAAAAACTGATACTAACACATTCTTGGCTGATTTCCGCATGAACTCGTTTCGTAGGCGAAGAACCAGGTTCATACCATTGTTCAGCCTCTTGTTTTGATTTAGGATCATGGTACTAAGCCTAAGCCCTATCCATAGCGATCGATTGGCGCACAAATTCCATTTTATCTTTTCGAAAACGCGCACATTCGAATGTGTTTTCTTTCATTGTTAGTGAATGCGGCGCCCATTCTGCACACAGCTTTCTGAAACCCAATACTTCCCACAAAATATTGCTAACACTGCCTAATAAGATGCCGAAGGCTTCTCCTAAATCTCTTTCAGTCACTCATGGATTTTCTACTGTATCTTTTCTACAATTTCTGGTGTTGTTGCTGAATTGTTTGTTTTTGGGTGTTCACAGTGGTGTTCCCCCTTAAAACTAATTGATGATGCCAACATTCAACTTCTAGTGCAACTCCTTCATTGATGTTTGTAACATTAGACTGGGTTGGCTTAAGTCAACATTTATTACTCTTCCAAAAAAGAATCACACGCGAAACGCTGCAGCGAATATAGACTTATATATGAATCCTATGAGTCATCCGTTAAAAACATTTCATGGTATAAACATTTTGAGTAAGCAATGGGACAAGCACAATTTGGTTTCAGAAATGGCATGGGCACAAGAGAGGCATTATTTTGTGTTCATGTGCTAGGAGAAAATTGCATGGATGTGCAAAAATACGTGTTTCTATGCTTTAATGATTACGAAAAGGCGTTTCATATCTTCAAAAAATCGTAAACATTCAGAGCTCACTCAATCTTGGAGAAAAAGACATACAAGTGATAAAACGTTTATTTTGGAATCAAACCTCACATATTGTTATTGAAGGTAAAAAACAAATTATGTACTTATTTCCAAAGGTGTACGACAAAGTTGTATTCTTTCTCCAATTCTATTTAACATCTATTTACCAAGAGGCCTTGGATCACGCAGAGGTTGGTATTAAAATTAATGGCGTATGTATAAACAACAACTGCGATGGCACAACTTTAATATCGGACAGCTTGGATGGACTCCAAAGATTGGTCGGTAGTGTGACAATACAAAGTCATAAGGTTTAAAAATCAATGCCATCAAGACACAATTCATGTCGATCAGTCGTAAGAATGTTTACATTCTGTCAAAAAAGTACCGTGAATTGTTACATAAAAGGCAAAATAAATGTTTAATCATCAAAATTTACTTTGTCGCCTGCAAAATAGACTCCATTCGAAGCAATACGCATATGCCAATGATTACTCCAGTCATCAAAGCACCTTTTAAACGCGTTTCAAGAGATCTTCTTCAGTTCCTTCAGCGAATTCTTCTTATTGGCCTCTATCGACCGCGTCCACGAAGTCGCAATTTATGTTTTGGGAAAAGGAAAAATTCACAGGGGCTAAATCTAGTGAATATGGTGGTTGTTCGATGATATTCTTCGAGTTTTTGGTCAAAAATGTGTTTACAATATGCGGTTTGTGAGCCGGTGTGTTATTATTGTGCAAGATCCATGAGTTTTCTTTCCACAAATTGTGCCGTGTCTTGTGCACATTCTCTCTCAAACGTCATCTAACTTCCAAATAATATTTGTTATTTACCGTAGAACCATTTGGAACGAATTCCGAGTGCATAACAACATGATAATCAAAGAAAAGGAGTAGCATGACTTTCACTTTTAACCGACTTTGACGTGGTTTTTTGGGTTTCGGCTCATGTGGATACCGCCATTCAACCGCCTGGTGACTGGTTTGCATGTCAAACTCATATACCCATGTCTCATCACCTGCGCTGGATAAACGTTGAGTCCGAATTCACTTGCTCAAGCATGTCTTCAGCACCTTCTTTAATTAATAAATTCAAATATCTTGACCGGTTTATTAATGATAAACGCGACGATTCAATGGAAATTAAATGTCGCATAGAAACGGCTAGAGTTGCTTTTTACTAATAAATATGGCAGAGTTCTAGGATTTCAATCATTCAATCATCAGTTCATGATTTCAATTTAAATCTAAAAATACCAGGGATGTAATGTTTTGTAAGTTTTATTATATGACATAAATTGGCCGCTGAAAGTGTCTGATATGAATTGCATAGAAACATTCGAAAAGTGGATACTGAGAAGGCTACTGAAAATTCGGTGAAACCGACCATATCTCCAACTCTAAAGTACTTCGAAGTGAAAGAAAATTTCTAAGATGCATTAAACGTAGAAAAACAGACTACTTGGGATATATATTCCGAAACTATACCACAAGTGAACATCGAAGGAAGAGGAGATATTGAAAGAAAGAAGTCTCTATGGCTGTCGAATATACGTCAATAATTTGGAGTTCAAAATATGGGTCATATTTTGGTGTTAGCCAGACACAGACATATTTTTTCAAATATTTTAAAACATTATAGATTTGT
The DNA here is from genome assembly GCA_037575425.1 of Anastrepha fraterculus. Taxonomy (NCBI): domain Eukaryota; kingdom Metazoa; phylum Arthropoda; class Insecta; order Diptera; family Tephritidae; genus Anastrepha; species Anastrepha fraterculus. The sequence continues at coordinate 45,673 of JAYXIM010003747.1, forward strand.
ATTATTTACACGTTTTATTGTAAAAATTCTTTTTTAACAATTTTATTTTATACATTTTCATTCTATGCCTTGGATTCGATAGATTTTATTTTATACACGATCGCTTTCATTCGGAAACGAATTGCAAATAAAGTAGGAGCTTACATTAACGAATGCACTATGAGAATCATCTCTACCCTGACAAACCCGAAGGGCTTCGTTACTATAGATGCACCTATCGGTGCTTATGAGTTTTAGATTTCAGTCACATAGAGCCATGCCAGCTCAGTACTTAGCTTTAGCAGCAGTTCTAACATTGTTTTGGTCGAATATTCGCGCGTTTAGAAACAAAAAACATTCATCCCCAAAACCTTCGCTATGCCATATAAAACTACTTATTTGCTGCGAGGCCAGAAAAAAAAAACATTTGAAGTACACCTGTGTGATGAATCAAATTATCAGGGTAAACAAAACCCTGATCTTGGATCGATTTTGTCGTAATTCTTTAGTTTGACCTCGTCTGAAAGCACCATTAGTTGATTCCTGGATAATTTTAATGTCATATGTATACTTACATATATATCTTTGGCTCGCCATCGACAATGATGTGTTTGATAATATTTTGGCCATAAGAATGCATTCTTGTGGAGCATCAATTTAATGATTTTTTGGAAAAAATGTACCAATCTTGACGTGTATATCCCCGTCTTTGATGCATTAGTTCTACACAGCAATGGTCAAACCAATACTTCGCTGTGGTACTCTGGTGTGGTGGACCGTGACAAGAAAACCTTCATACATTGTGCTTATGACTATGATTCAGTGATTAGCTGCTTTATGCATTATGGGAGCGCTAAGAATAACTCCAACGGCGGTCCTCGAATACATACTTGACATACCACCGATTAATCTGTTTGCAGAAAACTTTGCCACGAAATCGGCACGAGGACTTAAAGCTAATCAAACTCTCATAAAGCACCTATGATCATATATAGTTGATGCTTTCCATTTCAATTCAACCGGGCTATTCGGGTCATGTTCTTCGATTTCGATGTAACTCAAATATGTTGCTCTCTGGTCAAAATAATGAGACACGTATTTTTTTGTTCGCCCGAAAAAATTTTTTTTCAAGCTTTATCGGCAATTTTGTTTTTCGGCTCAAAATCGATTTTTTGTTTAATAATATAAGAATTTTTTTTTTTATGCTCATAACTTAGTCAAAAACGAACCGATTTTAATAATTGTGGGTTCAAAATGATCGTCATTACTTACGCGAGCGATTTCATGTAGAAACAGTTGCAAAAAAGTAGTTGAAAATTTTTTATTTTGCAAAAAACAAAAAGTGCGAAACAGGTTTTTTACTCAAAAATTCATTACTCAAAAACAACTCATTTTAGCTACTGGGCATTCATCTTAGTTGAAGTTTGAGGTGTCCTCTTGATTTGGAAAAAGTTATAAGAACAAAAAAAATACACTTTTTAAAATATTGAATTTCGAAAAAATTTCAATTTTTTTTTCTTTTTTGCTAAATAAAAAAATTGCAACTACTTTTTTGCAATTGTTTCTACATGAAGTCGCTCGTGTAATTAATTACGATCATTTTGAACACAGAATTATTAAAATCGGTTCATTTTTGACATAAAGTTATGGGCATTTAAAAAAAATTGTTTCTTATATAATAAAAAAATCGATTTTGAGCCGAAAAACAAAATTGTCGATAAATCTTGAAAAAAAAAATTTCGGGCGAACAAAAAAATACGTGTCTCATTATTTTGACCAGAGAGCAACATATTTCAGTTACACCGAAATCGAAGAACATGACCCGAATAGCCCGGTTCAATTGAAATGGAAAGCATCCTCTGAAAATTTAATATTTAGGACATAAAAAAAAGTTTACCGGCATGTTAGTAGTCGTAGCATCGCCCAGGAGCTAAAGATCGACCATAAAACATTTTAAACCATTTGGAAAAGGAAAGGACTTCTCCTTCTCTAAACTAATAGGTATAATGAAGTACAATTTTGTAGTGACTCAAAATTCGCATTGATTTTTGACAATTTGTTTTCGTTGAGATGTTGCGCATTTAAAAAACTGTCATGCATTTGTTATATGGAGCAAATGTGCAAAATTATAGAATATCAAAGAAATTATTATTTTTTTGGTTGGTTTTTTTTTCTTGTTCACTCCATTCGGGAGCATAGGGACTCGACAAGTCTCAGTCTTGCGTTGGTTTCGTTAATCTATTTTGCTTTCTGGCAGGGTTTAGGCATGATTAGCCTGCCGCTACCAGAAAAGAAATTATTTAGCAATCTTACATTTGCACTTTGCCAGACTGAAATTGCAGAAGCTATAAAACTGTATATCAGAAATATTTCTAAAAATTCTATAAGTATAGAAGGAAAACGGTGGAATTGAGATGAAGTTAATGAAGTAGAAGCTTGTTGATTTTCTATAATTTCGCTATAAAATTTCACAACGGGAATTATACGACTTTTGTTAGATAATAGGCTAACATTTTTTACAAAAATACTTGTAACATATAAGAAAAAGAGGAAAATATTCAAAATTGGTACTAATGTTGTACTGTCGTGAACTGTAGATGTTTGAACAAAAGCCACACAATTTCGATCACTTTGATGAAAAGTATTGATGGATGTGTCTTCGTTTTCGCCTGCATGCTTACAAACATCCTAGCAAGGATAATAATAGTATGGAATTTGATTTGATTTGGATAATAACACATTTTAGTCACGTATTTTGAAAATTTCAAACTTTTATGCAGAAAGTTTATAAAGCAAGGCCAACAAAAATACAGCTGGCCCGCCATACACACATGCACACACGAGTATTTACATACATACATTTATACGTAAGTATGTGAATACATTTTTAGAATTGGTTAGTATGCTTATGCTTTTGTTATTATTGCATTTATATGTACCTACGTTTCCTCTCTGTGCACACAAGTCCTGCTCTGCACTATTTATTTCACCTGCTGCTGTGAACTTTCATTGGACACCAACATCACCAGCAGATGTATTCCTGACTAGTGACTTTTTCAACTTTTATGAGTAATACTCTATTTTTTATTCATCTTCAATGAAAATATTGTTAAAGTCTTACATGCATATGCATGTGTATCCGTAGCTGTGGCAGTAGCAGTAGCAGTAGTAGTGGTAGTGGTTGTGGGTGCATGTTATCATTTCGCTCCATATGCAAATGAACTTAAAAACTGATAGTTGTGTAGCAGACTGACAGGCTGTCGTTTAAAATGAGCGATGGATGGGTTAAATGATATTTCATGCAACCGGGTAAGTCATACAACTACATGTATATGTTCACACTCACATATGTACACGTATACACACATTTATGTATCACTATTTTGCTATAAGCACATTTGCAGTAGAAAAGTTTACTGTGTTGTAGAGAAAAAGTTGTGTCTCTTATAGGAAATGGTATGATGAGTATCTGGAAATACAGGCACGTACCGGAGGTATGTGTGTACACGTGTGCGTGTGCGCTTTGCTGCAGAACTTGTGCTATTTGACAAAGAGTTAGCAGGCCATTTTGTTTGACGCAAAGTTTGGAAATGATATGAAACTATCCGGGTAGTATATTTATGGAGCTGATTTCTAATATTCTAAAGTTTAATTATATGTGCGAGATATGGCCAACTTTGCTCTCTTTTTTCATAAGCTACTATGAGTAAACGTGATAATATTGCAAAATAAATTTAAGGTCATAAAAAAATTGTATGTGGCATGTAGATTGTTATTGTTGTTGTTGCAACTTCCTAAACCCTGACAGTGCGCTGTAGTCACCGGTCGTCTTCGTCTAATTCATCTAGCGGTAGAGCTGCGTATCACCTCTGCAGTCCCGTGCGTGAGAGTCGACTGTATAATATCCTCTAGCAGCGTGCGGTGGCTGACTACGCCGAAAGCCTTCTTGAGGTCCAGCGCTACTAGGACAGTCCTCCCGCTGGGACGGTTTTGGTTAAGCCCGCGGTTTATCTGTGTATTTATGACGATGAGCGCTGTGGTGCTACTGTGCACTCTGCGGAATCCATGCTGATGTGTAGCTGGCGTCAGATGTTTCGTGTAGAGTGGGAGTCTCAAGGGTGATCACTACTGAAATATTTGCCGATAAGACATCCCTTGGTTGGCGGGTTTCCCAGGTTTCAGTAATGGGATCACTCTTACTATGAACAAGTTGAATACCCTTGCCAGATATCGTACTTCCAATGGACCAAGTTTTTCTAATATCAACAAGTTAAGTCCATCAAGGCCAATAGCGTTGGGAGCTTTTGCTTGTTTGATGGCCACTTGAACCTCATCACTGGAGAAAGTAAATGTCGCACAATTGTTCGGAACTTTGTACAACCGTCCAGTTGCACAACGTTTGGGTCTGTCGATCGGAGGATGCAATATGTATTACCGCCTATAATAGCTTGCGTGTCTCTTCGGGTCCGACGAAGTGCAGCCGCTAAATGTGACTGCTACCTTGTCGTTGTGCTCCGTCGGATGCGACAGGGACCATACAATGGACAAGAGCTTACTCACACTAGAGGGGAAGTTGCAGGTAATCAGGTGCTCCTCGCATTTGGTCCGCCTATGTTGGGTGACCAGTTGCCGAATATCCAAATTGAGAGCCATTATTCGAGAATCCCCGGAATCGGCCTGGCGTAGGTGGTTACGCTCATTTGCTAAATCGGCTGCTTCAGCTGGGAAATTGGGACGCATAATCAGTTTGTGTATCGTTTTCTTTCGGTTAAGTTAATGCTAAAAACGTGAATGCCGGTTCGTTCCTCAGGAAAAAAAAAACAAAAGCTACTCAAGTAAGTAATTTTATCACAATGCAATACATCTTTATGGTCTTGCTGTCTAGTTGATCTCCGTGCTCTACTCTATTTCAAACCAAACTCTAATTTAAAGGTTATCAAGTAGCTACTTGTTCGCACAGTTCACGCACTGAGGGATTCATGAATAATTTCTGCAATTCTGTTTTTAGCAAAACAGCTTTAGTTACTCATTTCTTGGAACACCTTGCTTCTGTTTAAGACTTTTCCACCATTTTGTTACTCTGCTACATATAAATGTTGCCTGCAGATAAACGTTTCTCCTAAAATACTTGTATAACTCAGTACACAACCCAATATATGGATTTTTTTTTTTGCCAGTATTTCGTATTCGAGAAAAGCACGCTCGTACGTCAGAGGATTGCGCGTAATGTTCCGGCTGACAGATGAGAGACGTGATATGTCAGTTTAATCATAACTTCGTGTGCCATATAACGGTGAATGGCGTGTTGCAAGTACTAGTGTGCGTACGTAGAAGATGAAACGTTGATGAAAATTTATATGCATCACTACGCACAAGACCAGCTGATTAAATGAGTTCTCTTGGCGTGGACATATGCAGCATACAAACATAAATACATATACATATACATAAATACATACACTTGTGGTTATATAGTTAAGGGGGACGCCACTGTGAAAATTCAAAAAAATCGATTTTTTTTTACATAAATTGTTAGTTACTCAAGAAACTATGGTAAAAATTTTAAAGCGAAATTCGCTTTATTCCCGATTGTATTTTCACTTAACTGAGCACCCATCGATTCGGTCCCGTAGCGCTTACGATGCGATGCTTTATTTCAAACGCGTTTTTCTCGAAACGACTTTTTTTGATACGATGGCAACGATTTCTCGAAGACTAATGAACCGATTTTAATTTTTGTTTTTTCAAAACTTTTGCTATCGCATTGGCTATCGTTGTACGTAGCCGATTTTCAAAATTTTGAAAATAACTATTTTTTTGGGCCTGTTGAAAATCAAAAAATGGTGAAAAACACACATCGAAATTAAGTTATTTTACTCGTTAGGTTTATTTACATAAATTTGTCAATTTTCAATCTTTTTTAATAAAAATTTACATCAACATAGTTTAATACATATATAATAAATTGATTGTTGTCCGATCCCCGAATAATCACTCCTACTTACAAAAAGCAATTCCCAAAAATCTACTATTTTCTGACCCCCCACAGTGGTTTTCCCCCTTAAGTCACTTTTACAATATTCTCAATATTTTCACCTTTTTACGTTTTGTTTGTAAAGTTTTTATAAAACTATAATTCACAGCGTAATAAAAACCGCATAAATATAATTTCAAAACTTTGTACGAAATTTACAATAAACTTTAAAATTAAAAAAAATTGTCATTGAAACTTTTAACTTTTTAATCAAAATCTTTAGAAAACCTCTGGGTATGTAGTTTTATAGCCCTTTCAATTTTAGTCCAATGAAGTACAAGCTTGAAGTAACTTCATCAATGCGCTGAGATTTTTGAGAATTTTGTCCCATATTAAATACTTTTATTGGAGTTCTAGCAGTGGTGTTCAATTTCCAGCAAAAGTAATTAAAGTAAAGTTAATTGAAAACATTTTAAAAATATGATTCTGCTTTTGCTGATTTAAGCATAATACTAAGTTTGTGTTTAATGTGAAATGACTGTCAAAATCCATATAAATTGCTTTGCCGTGAATTATGCGTGAATTTTCATATAAATCTCACGGCAAAGTGGTATTCAGTTTATCACCAATATTAGCTCAGAGTCTTTGGCAGACTATAGCTTCTGCAACTTCATTCCTCCATTTAACTGGATGTTAGTCTGCTTCTTCCAATTGGCAACGCTCATTGTCCTTAGATCGTTTACGGCAGCATGCAGCCAACTTTTCCCGGTCTTCCTCTACTTCTATTTTCCATCAGTGTGTTCTGTGATACGCTATGCTAGTAACTCTATTTTATGGCATTCTGCTAACATGGCCCAGGCATCTTATTCATTGACTCTTTATATATCTTACTGCATTTTCTCTTTCTATAAGTATATCGAACTCTCCGTTATATCTTACTCCATATGCACCAACTGCCATGCAGAGTGGACCATATATTTTTCTGTGTATTTTACTTTCGAAAGAAAAAGAAAAAAACACAAAAAGTATTCAGTTCACGCCGTGAAAACATCGCGCAACATACCAGCAACATGATGCTAGCAGCATTGTTTCACACCTATTTAAAGTGAAGTGCCTGTGTTTAATATGTGTCAATATATGTATTAATTTATTTAAAAACACTTTTCTTTCCAAAATTTGCTAATTACTTCAGGGGCGATGCTCATACCTACATTTCAAGTTTATTCTCAGGTTGCTAGCAACATTTCATGGCAGGCCAAATTCGTGTAGCTGGCGAATTTTCATCGCTGTGAAGTTAATGCTAGTACGGTTATTGCGCCAATCAAGAAGAAGAAGAAGTTAGTATAGCAAAAATTTAAATTTAGTGCTTTTTCAAATAATTTACTTTATTCACCTGAAAAGCTCGTTAGCAAAATTTTTATTAAAAAATTTAATATTTATTTACTCTCAGAATTTTCTCGCATATACTTGTATGTAAGTATGCGTGTATGGATGCGCACATTAGGGTGTCTCACCGTCCATAAAAAGCAGTACTGCTTTTAAAAGAACGTCATAAAATTTGGTATATTTTATGTCTTCCTCAAAATATTTTAGCTCAACGCATTAATGCGAGCTGGCTGGAGCCTGTTAAAAAGCGCTCTAGAACCGCGTTTTTCATGAAGAAATGTATATTAGCACATTGTTGCAGCAAATGGCATCAGATAGTAGAAAAACTTGGACTTAAAAGCGCTGCAAAAGAGTTTTTAGAAAACTTGCCGATTTGTACACAAAAATATTTTAATTTGCAGAGGTGTTTCCAACAAGGCGCAGTTTGCGAGTAGCGCTGTGTTGATACAAGAACGAAAAATGTAGTGCACAATTTTTCTTAATTTCTTTCTGTATGTTTGTGCAAATGCGCAAAACAAAGCACAAAAACTGGCTTGCAACTGTGAGTATAATACAAACACCAAGCCAGTTAGATTTTGCATAGTTATTGTTTTATGCAAGCTTACCTGCAAAGAGAGAAAAGTAGAGTGTTTGTTTGAGTTTTAAATGAAATACGAAACTTAAAATTTTAATTCGATTCCGCTCACTTTCCAAACATTCTCGCACACTGCGTTAAATAACTATTTATAACTTAAGAACTTATTTGCAAGTTTCCAGAAGTTAGCTATTTCTTATTTAATTTTAATAATTTTTTTACGAAAATACAGTTGATTGTCCTACAAAAACTGTATGAATCCAAGTTTGAAACTTTTCACAAATTAAAAAGTCATGGACCATATCACTTTGAAAACGTCGCTTCTCGTTGGAGCACCGAAATTAAGCAGCGTCGAGCGCGGTTAGTACTTGGATGGGGGACCGCTTAGGAAAACCGCGTGTTGTTGACCTTTAGGGCAAAAAAGATCATGAAGTCGAAGTGCAAATCTCATAAAGAATCTACCTGACTAATTTAAAAAAAAAATGTTTTGAATGTTAATCAAAATTTCATACTTTTCAAGCAGAAAAATAAATTCATTTATTAAGTTACGAAAATTTTTCTAACAATTTTGTATTGAAAAGTGTGACATTTTTATGCAAATACTTAGCGTTTTTTTTTTACTTTGCACAAAATTTAAACTTTGATTTACATAATTTTACTTTACGCTCTACGTCTCCGAATATATTTTACAGAGCGTTGCTGGAATTACTACCTGTCACAACGCGTGCCGGCTTCTTAAAATACGATGGTCAGGTCTTTGCCAATATTTTCGTAATATTGCGTGTTATGAGGTGAAATTTTTTAATTAGATGATTGTGCGCCCTCAAGAAAGGCTTATATGGAAGCATGTTCTAAATTCACCCATTGTGATAAGTCAACGCTTGTTCAGAAATTTACTTAAAATCGGATGAATTTCTTCAATCAACTTTCGGCCTGCGATATTTGAAACAGGCCGTACTTTAATTTGGCTTAGTTTAGTTGTGATATAAAAATGTTTTCCTAAAATTTCGATGTGTGGCGTGCTTCAGTAAATATCTTTATATGCCGCATTGCTTATATTTAAAACACTTCTTTAGTTATTTGAACACTACACAAGTTTCAAATCATCCAACAGTAACCATCAATCATATTTGGCATGTTTGTGCGCCTTCAAATATGTTTGTTTACGCTACAAATACTTTTGGCTTGTTGATTTATTTGCAAACTAATAGGAGGGTTGCTATTTGTGTTTCTGGGCTAACAAGGGGAAAATGGAAATTGTGGCTAAAAGCGATTTTATTTTTTGTTTTTCAAAATATTCAGTACATTTATTTCCACCAATTTTCGAAGCCCTTTGTCTAGCCGCGTTCCCAGATCGATTTTTTAAATGGTTCAATATGAACTTGGTTTTTTGCCACCTAAGGTGTGCCCAAGAATACCTCAGCCTCATAGTAGGTCACATGACGATCTTGCTCGATTAAAATTAGTTAGAAAAATTTCGTAACTTAAGCAATGCTTGACATTTTTTTATATGGAAGAAAATATCCAACATCATCAGCAAAAAAAAATTGTCAAAATTCAATATAATTTTTGGGCGACTTTAAACTTACATTTTGCTATGTAAAAATTTAATGAACTATAACACTGCATACCTGCAGTTTTTCTAGAAATCCTGTTTAAAAAAAATGAAATTTCGATGAACATTTTTTAATTTTTATGAAGTTTGAAACTTGGATTTATATGGGTTTGGCCGATTTTTTGTTTATTTTAACTTGGATTTGGGTTTTTGTGGGAGAATCAGACATTTTTTCATAAAGAAATTCAATGAGTTTACGCCCGGCGTCGAAATTTTCTGGCGCAACAACCGGTTTTGTGCGTACCTTCCCGGCATTAATCGATTAGCGAATAGCGACCACAAGATTCGCTCTTTCGTTGTACCAGTTTTTTACGATGCTAAAGAAGGTGCTTGCTCGCCGTATGCTGATTTTAGTTTATCGATCTTGTCTTGTTAATCCACGTTGAAAACTGTGAAAAATAATCGCATGAAAATATCGGGAACATTTAATTTAATTCCATTTTTTCGCCGAAATAAATTTTTAAAGCCACTGTAAACAACACCAATATGGATCACACAGCAAAACGTCAGATCTTCGAGCTTTGCATTGGAAACATCAGATGGCGCCTGGCATCACTAGAAGTGCCCAATCCCAGAAATATAAATAGCAACCCTCGTAATAAATATCTTCGCCTCATGGTAATTCAAGTATATACATACATACATGTACATATCTATATGTATATGTATGCGAAAATGATTTCTTTGTTTGCATATTTGACGTAGCAGCGCCACAGAGTATGCAACACAACGCCATAATCATGTTATTCCATTAGCGCACATTCACATACATGCCCACATATGTAAGTATACGTATGTACCCACACAACTGTAGACAAGCATACATATGCACATTCATGTTTACAGAAAAATGTAACACAATTTTTTATGTTTGCTTTTTTATAGTGAGCTTTATCGGCGTATATTTGTGTGTATGTGTATGTACTGTCAAATGGGAAGCTATCGTTTACGGCCACACAAGTTCAAAAGCCATTCACGTCAAAGCCATGCTATGCCATCATACAAACACATACACACACACATACTTACAATCATAAACCATTAAGCAACGAAGCGGGCGTAACATCAAGCGAATCGGAAAGAGACGAGTCGCATCAGAGCAACGCAGTAGCGCACACTTCTGCTGTATCCAAATATTGCACTATTTCGTCAACAATGCATACAACGACAGATGCATATGTAAATAAATTACAGAAAATAACAAATTTGTTTGTGTTCCAGCATCACTTTATGTTAAGCCAAAAATGTTCTGTTCGAGTTCTATTATGCCACATCATTAGTCTCTTCCCGTCTCAACTCACCTCGTCTCTTTGGCCTGCCCTTCCTTCTTCCTTGACTTGTCCTGTTGCCTGTTGTTGTCGTTCGCCTCGTTTATGTCATTGTCATTGTCTCGTGGTCGCTGTCATGTATTATGTAACAAAGGTCGTGTTATGCCATAAGCGTGTAAAGTCAGCTGAGATCAAGATTTTGGCAGCAGAAATTGAAAATTGAACTCCTGTAGTTGGTGTTTTTATGCTGTCAAACTACGTACAAATGTAGTTGTGAAAGCGTAGTTGAATTTATGCAAATACATGCAAATCAACATCATTGAAATTTCAGATTCACAGGAAGTTTGCTGGGACGCTTGTCGATTGTTTGATTGTTTGTACGAGTAGTAAGATTTATTGCATCAATAAATAGTAGAAATTTGATCTTTGAATGACACAAAAATTAGCTTTTAAGTCTTTGCCTGGGTTTGTGCATTTTAATTAACATTTGTTAGTGGCGAAATTGGCTATGTTGTTACTTAATAAGAATAGAATTTTTAATATAGCAGAACGTTTTCTGATTCAAATGTGGTAATACATATGAAGTAGCTTACGGTTGGTATTATATATACATATACATATATACTTATACTGATATCTATATATCTATTTATGAATA
>JAYXIM010003748.1:0-87799 GCA_037575425.1 Anastrepha fraterculus
AAGAATGAAGTAATAATGGTCCTTCCACCGTATCATTTGCTGCCTTCTGCTGACTCACATTGCTGCTATAGTCGATTTAGGCCAGCAATCAATTTGCCTAGTGCTATTAAATCGCGTTCAATTAAGCTTTTATATATTACACAAGTAGGTAAGTATTACATGCCATCGACAGATTCGTTGGCCTTAAACTGCTTCTCAAATCTTTCTAAGATTACAGTAGCGGGGATAAGGGGATGGCTGTATTCTATACTCTCTTATCTACAGAAACTTGACAAAAGACGCTACTAGCCCTTCGTTAGGCACGTGGATTTTTGTAACGTGGTTTAACTTTCAACAGCTGTTTTGCACGTGGTCTACAATCGTAGACCATTTTAATATTATGACTAAAAGAGTTATTCATTTGTGTTTCTTAATAATACTTCATAAGTATAAAAAAATAAAAAAAAATAAATAATTGGCGCGTACACTTCTGTTAGGTGTTTGGCCGAGCTCCTCCTCCTATTTGTGGTGTGCGTCTTGATGTTGTTCCAAAAATGGAGGGACCTACAGTTTCAAGCCGACTCCGAAGGGCAGATATTTTTATGAGGAGCTTTTTCATGGCAGAAATACACTCGGAGGTTTGCCATTGCCTGCCGAGGGGCGACCGCTATTAGAAAAATGCTTTTTTTTTATTAATTTTGCTTTCACCGAGATTCGAACCAACGACCTCTCTGTGAATTCCGAATGGTAATCACGCACCAACCCATTCGGCTACGGCGGCCGCCTCTAAGTATACTCTGTGATTTAATGTGAGGAATATAAACTAATATTTTCACTAAAATATTTGTGTATCTTCTGTAAATTCAATAAAAACATGAATGTATGTGTTTTTTAACATTTATTGCAATTCATAAAAGTTTTTTCTTATAACTAATGGACGATTTACAAAAGAGTTTTTATTATTCGTAAAACTTAAAATAAAAATCTGTAAAATTCACTTCTTTAAATAAAAAAATAAAAGTTCAGTACAAAACTTATATGTTGTGGTTTCTGAAAACTGCTTATATTTCCTCACTGAGACATTCCGTGCAGCTTTCCCTCATATGATTTTTGCAAGCAAATCTGCCGCATTTAGTACAGGACTTTCGGGATGATTTGTTCCTATTGCGAGGGCAAATATGACAACGTCCGACATAGTTACTTGGTGATTGAGTGGGTTGTGGTGCAATGCTTGGGATGCCAAGAAGGTTGTGGGCTCACTGCCTCATTTGCCTGGACAGTCGAGGATTCTTTGATCTAACTTCAATTTGTGGTCGAATGAGCTCCCAAGCGCATTTTTCAAGAAAATCACTCCGTTTTATATTATTTTGGGGATTATTTGCTTTATATACACAAAGAGCGTTTATACCAGAGATATTTAGTAAATTGTAAAATATTACCATTGGCCAACGACACGTATTCCTTGCAACATTATATTTCTGACATAATTATAGCATTCACAGGATCTACACCAATTTTTGTGTGATTATAATCGGTTAACATAATTGGTCTTTTTCATCATTTGTTTGCTCATCTATTGCGTTATCATGTGGGAACTTCGTGTTTACTTTTTCTCACAGTTCCCAAATATTTATGTAAGCTTTTTCTTTAGCAAATTATTAACCAACGATAAGCTGCTGAACCAATTGTCACCAGTAATATTGCGATTAGTTCCTGCGACTGGCTCTACCAATCGAAGAGTTATCCCTTCCGCACTATTGCTAAGTTTGTATGGTCCGTCCGGCTGAGTTCTCCCATAAGTTTCCAAACTAAAAGTGTAAGACGTTTTTGCATCCACCATCGCGAAAGTTTTAATGCCAAACTTGGCCGGCTTACTAGGGATGTATTGCTTAAACGCTCAACGTCCTCTAAATGCTAATAGTTGTTTATCCACAGTAAGAAACTCACTACCAATAAAATTGCTTTGAAAGTTGACCAGCAATACTTCAAAAAGTTCTCTTATAGGCGCCAATTTATCAATTGCTCTACTCTGCTGTCTTGTATTGATGTCATCAAATCGCAGGCATCTTATCAGAAATCGAAACCGTTTCTCGCTCATCGCTAGGCAGCACGATTCAACCCCGTTTCTTTGGGAATTGTCCCAAATTTTATGAAGATTTTTTCACGAGCTTCTAAGAGCGCCAATCAAAAACAAAATGCCAATGAAAGCGCGAATTTCGGTGTCATCGGTTTCTCATGCATCTTGATTCATTCTATCTTCTTCAAAGTTAACCCGTACTTTTTGAATATACAAATTTGTGGAAACGGTTATTATTCTTATAACTGAATCATTCACAAATAAATTTAGGCGCTCAATTTCTGTTTCAACATTGCGCGCATTACCTTTTGTACCCGGCAAAAGTTAGATTATATTGTGCGAACGAATACGAACTTGCAAATTGGGTCTGGTTTTCTTCCACTTAGTGACATTTTCTTTTCCTAAATAGAAATTTTGGGGATGAGATGCACCAGAATCGTCTGAAAGAATTTCATCATCGCTTGATCCTTCTAGTTCCGATTCGGTCTCGTGGTGACTCTCTTCGCCAGCATTCACATTGATATCCCTGTCTTCTTCAACCTCCGTCTCGTTTTCTTCATCCATAGCACTTTCTTCACTACTTGATAGTTCGGAGAGCCATCTTTCCCATACTTCAGGATTTTTGCCGCTTTCCAATCATCTTTTTTTGGAATCAGACATAATATTATCTGAAACTAATTAAATTAGCACACTTTTGTAAAAAAAATATAAGCAAAACTTACCTGAACTTAATTCAAATATTTAATATAGTAACGTCGTTAGTCACGTGGTCTACATATGTAGACCAGCACTGTTCAGACCTTGATAAAATTTACAACTGCACGTCAAACCCGCACTGAATGCACTAATTGGATAAAGAAATTAATTATAAACAGCTATTAAAAAGCTTAGGTAATTTAAGAGACAAATTTAAGGAGTTGCACGATTGTAGATTGTGGTTTTAAAATAAAACATGTAAAAATTTAGATTCTTTCAAATTTCACTAAGTGTTTCAGCAAAGTGCGAGAAAAAATGTGATACGAAATATAAAATATGTTCGTCGAATCGGCTAAAATTAGTACTCCAAGGTTAAAATAACTCCAAAAGTTTTGGGAATCCTATTATGAAATTTAAAGGAACTACTGAGCATAGCTTGGTTGGCTGGTAGCTGTGCTCGCTATGTAGGGGGCATAGCTTAGAAAATAAGAAAATAAATCTGAGCCGATTGTTTTTCAAAAATGAGCAAACATTTTTGTTTTTAATTTTCACAAAACATGTAATGATTTAAACTGTTTTAATATTTTACTAATATTTTATTAAAAAAGTACATATGTAAAGGTATTCTAACTATATTTTATACTAAAGAATTAATAAAAAATTTACAAAAATGTGAAATAAAACGAAAAAACTCTACCAAAATTGTCAACATGCAATAAATTTAAATTTGTTCATCATTTTTATATCTCATATGTCAACGAGGCCACATATGCGACCATAACACTTGATGCCCCACTGCGCTGGAAAGCTCATGCAAAGAAAACACGAGAAGAACTTGGCTTAAAAAGTCGGCGCTCAAGCCTATCAACAAATTAATTATCTAGAAACACCCACTTAAACCGGTTTGAACTTGGGGTATACAATTTTGGATATGCGCTAGCCAAAAGTAAAGGGTGATTAGATTCGAGGTGCTTTTACCAAAAGGATTTTTGACATATCACGCATGACTACTGTCAAACTAAATACATAATTTTTTCACTATTCATTGACAATTCATCATGGGAAGACTTGCGTCTCAACAACGTTTACAAATCACACAATTGTTTACGAAAATCCGCACTCTGTGAAAAGTATTCATCACCCGCTCAAACCAGCAACTTTGTTCAGCGATTTTGGCTTAATGGCTACGTCAGTATTCAAAATTGACATATTTGGGCTGAAGAGCACCCCGACACCATTCCAGAGCAGTCATTGCATCTATTGAAAACAAACGTTTGGTGCGCCTATGGGCTGCAGGAATCATCGGTCCATATTTCTTCAAAGATGAGGCTGGCCCCAATGTAACAGTGAATGTCGAACGCTAGCGCGCCATGATAAATGACTTTTTGATGCCGGAAATCTGTGATCTACCCGTGATCCTCACAACATTTGGTGCCAACAAGGCGGCGCTAATTTCCTTACAGCCCGTGAAACAATGGGTTTATTGCGTCGTCGTTTCAGTGAGCAATTTATGTCTTTCCCCCAGGTCTCGTGATGTTACTCCTTTGGACTTTTATTTGTGGAGATATGTAAGTCTTAAAGCTTTGTAGGATAAACCAGCTTCGATTGAGGCATTGGAAGGAACTTCGGGACATAGAGAAATGCCACTGTTTTTGGCACCTAAAGATGACCTGATACCTACAGTTTCATGTGGAAAGAAATTTGGTGACAGAATTCTATTGGGAGAACAATGGAGCATGCAAGGAGGTTTGACGGGGATTTTCTTTACCGATGGGTCCAAGATTGAAATAGGGTCTGGAGCCGGATGGTACTTAAACGATAGTCATAAGTATCACTATGCTATGGGGGAAATGGCAACTGCTTTCCAAACAGAAGTTTTTGCCATCCTGAAAGTAGCCAAATGGATAATCGAGAGGAGATGGAGCGGAAAACAGATTGGAGTTTTCAGTGACAGTCAGGCTGCACTGAAAACCCTGGAGAACGCGAAGCAAACCTCAAAGATTGTTCAAGAATGTAAGAAGAAGCTTAACTCTGTCGCAAGACAAAACAAGCTTGTACTTATATGGGTTCCAGGACACTCCGGTGTTCAAAGAAATGAAATTACCGATGAATTGGCCAACCGTGGATCAGCGGTTCCCCACAAGGGACACAGCCAATAATCGGAATCTGTTCCGCAGGAATCATGTATTGGATCAGCGATTATGTAGGCAATCTACATAAAGAGCGATGGTCCGGTCTAGAACTGCAAAGTGTTTTGTGACAAGTCTGAACAGAAAACTGTCAAACTTTCTACTAAAACTTGGAAGGAAAGACGTTCGGTTGACGGTCGGTATCATTACGGGACACAACCCATGGGGTCAGCATATGACCACCATTGGAATCATTGAGGACCCAATGTACCTGTCCTGCTTGGAGAAGGCGGATAGCACTGACCACTTTCTCTGTGAGTGTCCTGCCTTTGCTAGAGCACGTCTACGAGGGTTCCAATGTCATGAGAATGAGTAATACTCGTTCTCTAAAACTGGAGGATATTTACAGATTTGCCAAAGAATCTGGAAAATTCTCACAGGACAGAACTATCTCTATCTCTGTCTCTATTCTTTTCTATATCTTTCTCTGATACCTTTCTCCTACCCTCCTTGACTATCTACCCTCTTTCCAGAGCTTCAAATGTAATGGGCTTTTTAGCCTGAGTGTTTTGGGAGCCACCAAATCTCCTGGTACTCCTTGGTTCGACCTTTGAAATTTCAATTTCTTTCGAGGTATTGGAAGCCAACATTACTTAAGTTATTCACTAGATACCAACCGAAGTCCTCCAGCAAGGGTGTTTACTAGGGCGGGTCGATTTAAAAGCCGCTCATTGCTCTGTGAAAATCGTATTCTAGGGATCAAAATAAGAAACTTTGCAGAAGGAACCATACCTCTGAAACGAATTCTGATGTCCCCCAATTTGGTTCGAACGAAAAATCCCACTTTGACCCATTTAGAGTGCTCCAATCGAGTCCAAATGTATGACCGACCCCACTAACTTTGGACGGCCGATCCACCCATGCCAGTGGCACACCCCCTGGAACTCCCCTGGGGGGTTCCCCATACAATCATTTCAAAATATCACCATTTTTGGAAAAGAAGCTAAAAAGTTCGACCCAAATTGGGGGACATCCAAACTCGTTTTAGAGGTATGATTCCTTCGGCAAAGTTTCTTATTTTGATCCCTAGAATACGATTTTCCCAGAGCAATGGACGATTTTTTTGCCTCCCCACAAATCGACCCGGCCTAGTGTTTACTGATGGTTGAATTACGGCGTAGTTGTGGCGTACATTTGAAAATGTCATGAATGGTTCTAAACAAAAATAATAAAGATTCCCCAGTCAATTTTAATTTTCGTTGACACCTCTAATTTAATTAATGCTTCATAAAAGAAGTTAAATTTTCAAATGAAAATTATTTACTAGTACCCTTTTATATTGCAATTGTTCAACGCTTTTAAAAAATTAATAAGAATCGTTAATAAAAAAATTAAAATGTATTAACATTTCCATCATTACTTCATATTATACACAAGCCTACGAATACACCAAATAAATTGGCGATAAAGTTCAAAATATTTGAATCTCTAATGAGTATTTGCCACTGTTTTGAGCACATAGCAGCTGCCAGAGTAAAAAACAAAATGTATTTTTAGCCGACCAACCACCCTATATATGTTAAACCACCCACCCGACTCGAGCCCAAGCAGCTTTAAGTCTAATTGCTGCACTTGATTAGCCTAATGAAATTCGCGGAATTATTAAAATACAGTTAATCCAATGTAAATGAATTTCCCGCTATGCAACAACAACACTTACTCATTAACCTATCGCTGCCCCCTCCAACAAGAGCATCACACTAATCGGCGAAAAATAAACGAAGCGTGAAATTTGCTTTTCAAAATACAGACAGACAATGGAAAATATGTAAGAATCTATTATCTTTAACTCAAGCAAACTTCTTCCCATTCTATACCAATTTCCTTCACTACTTCCTCCTTCGACTATTCATTTAACAATGCGCTCAAGCAAATTTCCCGTTTCGATTCCCTCTAGCGCTCACCTGCAATCCAGCATCTTATCAGTCAAACAACAGATGCAAATAATCCGCTTTTAATTATCACTGGCATTACATGGCAAATTGTGGTGGAAAATTATTAATTTCATATTTTACCATTCAACCACCGAACGAAATTTCTTATGCTATGTTTTTCGTTTTTTTCTTAAGTGATTAAGCCCCCAATACTACAAACAATAGGAATGAGATAAGAGGAGAAAGTAGAAATAAGCTAAATGAAAGACGCGGCTTCAAATAATGAATGGATTTTAATGAGCGTCACTCGCGCAGACCTTCACCCGCACTTCCGATCCCTACGTATACGCACTGATGAGTGATTTATTTTATACATTGCGTGGATGTACATGTGTTGGTTTATTTCCCTTTCGTGTTCGAAATTTTCATTTAAAACTCATCACAACAAAAGGTGCTCAAGCGCGTACAATTGCTCGCTCGCTCGCTTTCATAAGTACAGAACAATAAGTGGCTGTCGTCACAGGTAGCGAAATCATATGATCATTTGATTTGCCTGTTATTCCAGTCGAATCGTATGTCTGTCGAACAGTGCGTTTAAATATTCGTAGGTTTGTATTATGCAGGTAGGACCGTTGTGCGTTTTTGTATTGGGCCATTCCCTACAAATGCCCGCAAAGCACTGTTGGGAGCAGCGTCGTTGGTGTCGATGATGTCTGTTATCCGTCGCCACTTTGTTGATATAAGCAATGAGCAATCCACCCAAAAAAGGCTATGCGATGCAACAGGAAGTACTACTCGCACACCTGTCAAACGAAAATTACGAAATTATTTTACAAGAAAATTGTGAAAGTGGCAAATATTTATGAAAACAAATTCTAGGAGTTAAGGGTTAGAAAGGTGTATATGGAAGATCAACTGGTGTTTTCCGAGATATAAAGTTTTGTTAACTTATGGTTAGGAGGAATGTACTAAAGATTTTAAATTGAAAATGTTGCGAAGACTACAGTCCGATAAATCGTAATTATATGAATTCGCAATCACAAGTTCTCAACTAGACCTCGGCCTCTCATCCAACAGAAACAAGCACATGCCAAATGAGAATGCTTATTTTCATTACTACAGCTCGTGTATTGATTTTCATTCACTTAGATACGAGGTTAGTTGTACTGGGCTATAGTACCTTGCGACCCCTGATGTGGTCAATTGCTGTGGTCGAGCTGTTTATTCCATATTAATCCACCTAAACGAGCTAGTGTTCATCTTTCGAATATTATACATTTCGCAGAGGTTGTGCTCTGGTGTTTCATCGCCCAGCTCGCGAAAATGACAGGAGCTTGACCCTACTGATACTATTTTGAGAAAGGTGTTGCATATAGCATCCAGTGAGAGTTCGGAAGACCTCTCTATCCAGATTTAAGAGTATATTTGAGCTTCCTCTAGAAGGTAGAATGAATTGTGCTGCTTGCCTCTATCCTGCTCTTTCCATTCCTTTATGTGGCATTCTGTATTATTCTGTGGTATTCTGTATACATGCAGAAAGGTCCTGGTTCACGAAATTTTTCTTCATTTTTAATACCGCTAGGCAGACATTGGCAAAGTTCAATATCAGAACTGGGTCTCACTCACTACGGTTCCAGCATTTTATGAATTTTTACTTCGATCAGTCATGCTATTACGAGTCGGTTTATGTGCATTCTGACCCTGTTATGCTAATTCCTCATATTCAGCTTAATGGCTGCAAGCAGGCGTTTTCCGTGTGCATAACAGCAAGCAGTTGGATATGTAGACTTTCCTTTCTAAACAAGTATCCAAAAAAGGTTATGCGCTGCTAATGGGACCCGTCTCATAAAAATAATGGATAAGAGCTATCCTTCTCTAATAATTACCACAGCCAATATTTCAAGTACTATGGTTTGAGAGCGTGAATTTGTAATTCCGGTCCCTTGATACGGAAGATGTATAAGCCTGAATACCAGCGTCACTCCTACTCACGAGATGCGATAATGAGATTACAAAAAGTAGTACATCGGACCGTGTGATTTCTACACCAATAGTAGCTACAAAATCTATATTAGCAACAACAGTCGGGTAATTCAATTTCCGCGACGAAACTTTCGTTAACAGACTGCTGATGATCACCTTCCAGGAGCCCAAATCACGGTATACATTAACATCAGGTTTATGTTCAGTAAAATATTTGGTGTCGGAAAGGCGCATTCGTAATAGATAGCCAGCAGATCGTCCCTCTCCAAGAGATTATAAAAATCATGTGTTCAAGGAGCTTCAGATACTGGGCAGCGTGAAAAATACCCCAAAATTATGTAGATAATAAAGTTAAAATAAATTTAGAGAAGATTTCAAAACTAGGGTGATAACCGTGAAAATGTATATAATTTGTAGATGGCTGGAGCACAAGAAGGCTGCGGGAGCTAGCAGACTGTTGTCTGAGTTATACCAACGGGGGCTGTTGAGATGCATTTGTGTATCACCTCTCCTAGAAAATAGAGCTAATGGAAACAAAATTTCTCAAAATATCTCGATATCAGAGTCAAGAGAGGTACGCACATCCATACGTCGGAAATTGGACGAGAAGTTCGGGCTTATTTCTAAGATAAGTCGCAGTCATATTTATATATTTGAGCAATCAATGATAAGCAAGTCATAACTTTTGTTGGTGTGGAAACTAAAAACGATGGCACAGAACCACAGAATAAATTAAAAAAATTTAACTGATCCAAACTAACGCTCGGTTGCATAAGGCGATAAAATAGAACAAGCTTCGTATTCTTAGATATACATACTTAATACTACAGTGTCTGGTACTCGGTGTATAAGGGCAGCTGTCTATTAGTTGGCTAAATGACAGTCCAGAGTAATGTTAACAAGTGCGCGGAAGCATTTTGCCGACAGTAAACGCATTAAAAGAATATCAGTAATGGATTTCAAACGTAATAGTGTGACTGCATTTTATTTCACCACTGGAAAATCAGAACCAGCGATTTTCCATGAGCTCGAGAACCTTAAAGTAAATAAAGTTTTTGTTTATTGCACCATTACTCGTTACAATGATACTGCTAGCAACGCGACTGCAACGTCACGTGAAATGGTTCGAAAAGTGAAGAAGCGACTTGAGTGAAATCCCCGACGAAGTGCCAATCAAATGAGAAAAGAACTGAAAATATGTGACCATAGGATCCGCCGCATATTGAAAAAATGATCTCAAAGTCAAGCCTTACCAGGTCCAAAGGCGCATGATCTAACACCAAAGCAGCAACAAGATAGACTTGAAGGAGTTGCTTCGTTTGGCCGAAAGCGTCAATTTCCGGACATTGTGTTTTCTGACGAGAAAAATGTTTAAATTGAGCAATTCGTAAACTCTCAAAACGATAGGATTTATTTAACCGACCCTTCATATTTTCACTCATGAGCTTTTCAATCATTTCCATCGAGCCTGGCGTCATGGTAAATGCGAAATATTACTGATGGATTATTCTCTTTGGGCCATTTTGGAGAGCAAGGTCCGAACAAAAAGATTCATCAGTCTCAAGGCGCTGAGAAAGAGCCTTCTGCGAGTGGACCAAAAGATCTGCAAGTTACATTCGAGTAGCTTGCTATTCGTTTCTAGACCGTCTCAAGGCCATAGTTAAGGCAAAAGGTGGTCATATCGAGCAAAAGTAAATCGATTCTTAATTTGATATTATTTTCACACATTTTTTACTTTGCATTGAATAAAAGTAATGTTCCAAACTAAATTTATGACCTTTTTAAATGGTTACACTTCGAGTGCCGGAACCTATACTAGCGAATTGAGGCTTAGTGGCAAAAAACTAGGTTAATCAGGCCAAAGGACGATCCGAAGTCTTAGAAAAATTCGTGAGTTAGGCTGAAAGGGGCTCTAATAAGAAACTGGTAGTAAAGTGAGTTAATTAGGTTAAAGGAAAAAGGTTATATGCTAACGTGGTTCGGTCAGCAATTTTCGTACGCCGATAAGAACAACAGTGTCGAAAACATCTAAAAACTACAATAAAAATATGAATGGTTTCAATTGTTATGCAAACGACTAAGCATCACTCGATTCATTAAAGAATTGCAGAAGACTTAAAGCTTTTGACGATGAATTAGGTTGTCACGTGAGCTGCCGAAAGCAGGAATTTTTATTTCTCATTTTCCAAAAACATCATTTACTCCCACATGCCGCCTCAGTCGTCTTCTCCCTTTTGCAATTGTTCATTGCATTTGCTTGGGTGCAGATTGCTGCTGGTCTCATAGTTGTTGTGTGGAGCCCTTTTTGCTTTGTATGACTCAAAATTAGGACAATAGCCAGGCATTCATTCGTGCTTAAGTGGCTGCCGGCCTACCAAGTACACGGCGACTTGATGAACGTTTCATTGACTGGCTTTTGTGAAGCGGTGGTGGTGCTGATTTCTATTGTTATTATTACATTTCGAAAATATTTTTTAAAGAAACTTTCGTTGTTGTTGGCAGGTACTGTTGTACGCAAAGCCACTCCATTACACCTTTTCGCCTGCAGAATACCTTCATTTATTAATTCATTCAGACCATTTCTGTTTCGTTTTCTGTGCTTGGTTGCTTGCCCCACTGATAATGAACATAAAGCAAAAAAATACAGCAAATATAGTACAACAACAAAAGTCATAATCACCAAAGTGGTGATTCAGTCGACGTTTTGTCGCTGGGAGCTCGATTGATATTCACGCTGGCGCTCAAAGGGTTCGCGCAACATCGGCAGTGTGTTGCGCATTGCTGCAGGCAGTGATGCAGGTACTATTGTACTTTAGCTATACTCGTTTTATGCCACTGCACTCCTGGCTGTTACCTATGGGCTATTGTTCTTTGCATTTTTCATATTTTTTGCCCACCCTTTTACTCTTCCAGTTCGCTGTGATCCCTTGGAGTTCTCCCATTGCTGTTTGTGTCAGACACCACTCACCAGCTGCCATTCAACACTCAGCATTCACCATTAAAAATCCATTGCATTGCGCTTTGTGTGCCTTGCAGATCATAGCTTAGGCTTGTGCGTGAATGAAATTGTTAGTGGAAGCAAAAACCAACAAAAAATAACCGAAAAAAATGGTGGCAACGAGTGCAACACGGCGTATGAAATGCACTGGTATGCATGTTGGATGAATTTGTGACTAGACTCTATAGTTGTGTGTGTGTGTGTATGTGATGTGTGCGTACCGGCGCTCTGTTGGCTTTACATGAAAAATGACTACACACTCGAAATGTGAAAAAGAATGAATTATATTTGGAGCAAAAGTGTGCTGCACTTGGAAAGCAATGAAAACTATTCAAATTTTATTGGAGCAGAAGTTTAGAGGTTAACTTTTTTTGCTTGCTTCTGTTAGTATTCTACATTTTGGCAATTTGTTCAGTATACAGCGGTTTTTATTTTTAATTGTGGTAGGAACTTAATATGTAAATCTTCTGTATTTATAGAAGAGACGCAGTCCAAGTCACTTAATGTAATACAGTGTACTCTCCCTTAAGCGTACACCTAAAGAACAGAAAAATTTTTCCGCTTGCCGGAAAAGTTTAAAAAAAGTTAATAATATTTTAAGAGAGGTTTAAAGTGTTATTTAAGGGTTGTCCGCTCAAGAGAAAAAAATTATAAAAATTCTTAAGGATTTGTGGTATTTGGTCAAAAAGTGTCCGCATATGGGAGGTGTCCGTTAGGACAGAGCACACAGTATAAGATTTTTCCATGTCTTGGTTGAAGATGTAAATTTTTAAAATTTTTACGATCCCGGAATCGGTGGAATCCCGTTCTTACAATCCCGGAATTTCCGACTAATCGTAGAATTTAGATATTCATTACTACTCAACTCGAAAGAATTGATGTCACTGTCAAACCTAAAACACTTCAATAATTTTTTACTCAGCACTTCTGGCATACATTCATCATCGATCATAGACAGGCGTATTCTTAGATGTACACTTAGCCTTAGTTACAAAGTACGAACCGGCTAAGCTATCTGGCTTAAACTAAAACTTATTAAACACACAATCCATCGAAGCGTCTATGAAAATTAGGTTGTTGATGAGCTAGCAGATATGAATCTTTGATGACCAAAAGCGAGATTTGTATGCCAGTCCCAAGCGAGCGAGAGAGAAAGAGATACAGACAGAAAAGTCCGTTTCCTTCCTTCAGCAATCGTTTTATAGATGGCGTACGGCATCCAAGTGGAAATCTGTCAAACTTCGACTGGATATAAGCTGAAGAGAACATCCGGGATGATGGAGAAATCCAGGCCTAACAATGATCACAACAGAGATTTCATAGATTAAGATAAAAAGGAGATGCTTGAACATCTTTTACTATATGTAGGCACCCAACACTTCTGAGAAAATGGGAGGGCCGCTCCGAGAGTCTTGAAGTTTACTACTCTGCAGAATTTGTCCAACCATAATATCCGCAATATTTAAAATGTTTATCAACTGCGTTTGTTTATTTTAGCACAGTCTTACAGACACACATATGATTGGGTACTAAGCCCTATGCTCCACTAGGAGCTGACGCAAATTATGTGTATACAAATACATATATTGGGTATTACTACGCATTAAGTTTCTCCCTGACCACAGACCCATTCTTAGCTCGATTTTATATTGTGCACACAGATTCTGTTATTTTTTAAATCAACCCTCAATATCAATTGATTATTCAGATAGTCTCAAGGTAGCCTTATAGAGTGAGAGCCCGCGACGCCCAGATCTTCGTTAAATTATAAAAGTTGGAAATTTTTCTATATACGTCTCCTATACAGGTATAAGCAAACCCAGATTATTAAACCGGGGCGCGGTGGCTTTGGCAGGTAACAGGTAGTAAAGGTGAGTAAAATTGAGTCTCAAATTTGTAATAGTATAAAGCTTAGTTTTTATACATTTCAACTTACAATCATATCAGAAACTGCCTCGTCCATTGGCGGACACTTAGGGCGGTAACAACCCCTCCCCAGACACCCTAACATTCTAATTATTTATAAATCTACTTTCGTCATAGTACAAAATCTAATTTTTATATATGTTATTCAGAGATCTATAAAAATAATGTTTTCACAATCCCCAGACAGTTTTGATGGTTCCCCTATCTTCCCAGACATAATGAAGTCCACTCCAGGCGTGAGCGCGATGAATATATATGTACGTTGGCGCGAGTGAAATAGTGCGATCTGTTCTCTAAATTTATCAAGAAAATTCATTATATACATTTATAACAGATAAAAAAAGTAAATTTTTAACGGAGAACGCAGAAAAATTTTAATATTAACAAATTATTAAATCAACAATACAATAATGCGATTTTTATTGAGTCAAGTGGAGATCTACGAAAGTTGTAAATATCAATCGAAAATTTTTTCTAGTATTGTGCAGAAAAAAATACGAAAAATCGACAGCTGATGGTAAAATTCTAGAAATTTAAAGTTAAGAAGATAAATTTGTATGCATGTTAGTTTTACTGTAAGGAGAGAGAATAATTTAGATCGTAATTGAACCAATCGAAAAAGATTTCAATTATATTTATAATTATAGCCATTACAATACAAAGTAAAAATATAATGTGTCAAACATTATTATTAAATCAAAAAAAATATTTAATCAACTTCATCGTCCTCGTCGGTATCTCGATTATCTTCATCACCGCTACTCCATTCTGCGGATTTGTCCTCATGAATGTCATCGTCTTCATCAGCTTCTGTAATAATTAAAGCAAGTTAGAATAATTATGAATGGTTGAGAATTTCTTCATAAACAGTGAACATTATAACATACCTGACAAAGTTTGTAGAGAATCACTGACATAAGTAGGTAGCTGATCTCCTTCAAACCATTTAAAATGGTATTGATCATTTTCCAGTACCCAGCCATTATTTTCAGGTTTATGTGAAGTAGGTTTTCTTAAGTGAGCATTGTTCCAAATCGTACAAATATAATTAGCTCGTAAAAAATGCTGTAGTAGCTCATTTTCACAAGGTGGTAAACTGCTAGCATCAAAGTTTCTCAATTTTTTTCGATTGAAAGCCTCATTAATGTCGGAAACTTTGTATGAGTCTATAAACATCTGAACTCGAGCAGAATTGACATCAATTGCATTCCGAACATTATATACACTGCATATATATTTCTGAATACTATTGAAAATGTTCTTCTGTTCACTGCTGTCCTCTATTAACTTATTTTCGCCGCACTTTATAAAAGCTTTTTGGAATTCATCGTTTTTTTTTTAATAGTTTGTAAGGTCTTAGTTTTCCCTTTCTAAATAATGCCGGATTGTAATCGCACCCTGTTATTGCGTGGAAACCAGGCAAGCTTCGGCAAATGGATTCTCCTAACTGGGCGTGTATCTTTGTTAGATTCACGTACCTCACATTGTTTCCAGTACCCGTCAGCATCCAAATGGTCGAATCATTTTTTAAGCGATGTAAATGAGCAAGAATTATAGCGGCAATATCAGTGTCAACAGTTCGAATTACTATATTTGCTTCAAAGTTGTAATTACAGATATGAAATATAATTTTGGTATCAGCTTCCTCATGTTCCGGGCATGACAATTCTTCATTAATACCTGATAAAACTTTCCGGGAATCATTAACAATGAAAGAATGACATTTTCTAAAGTTTATGTGAATTAAAGTGTTACCAATAAATGGTGCCATTTCATCAGTAGCCCAATGTAAAATAAAAAAGTTTACAAGAGCTTCTTTAAAGTTGGAATTTTTTAACTCCTTTGTAAAATTACTTGGTACTTTTTGGTCAGGTGAAGTTATAATGTAGTCTAATTGTGCTGATTCAGACCGTTGAGAATGCTCATAGTCTTTGATTGAGGGTGTAAAGTATTGGTCAAAAATTACATCAACTCTCAACGCCTTTAATTGTGTAACCATTTTCAACAGTTGAATTTCCTCCAAATAGTTTCGGGACATTTTTCATTGTATGCAATAGAAAGAAACTATCAATAATTAAAACATCAATATGACGTGGAGAATCATGTTGTACCTCCTTCTCCAAGCACTTCATCAGAGCGGCTTTATCCGTTTTACAAATTGCGCCATCTAAGTGGCACATTGACAATGGTACCGACGTAATTGGGTAGGATAAAATCTTAGATATATCAACATTGTAATCCATAGATATACCCAGCATTATATTTTTACTTTGTATTGTAATGGCTATAATTATAAATATAATTGAAATCTTTTTCGATTGGTTCAATTACGATCTAAATTATTCTCTCTCCTTACAGTAAAACTAACATGCATACAAATTTATCTTCTTAACTTTAAATTTCTAGAATTTTACCATCAGCTGTCGATTTTTCGTATTTTTTTCTGCACAATACTAGAAAAAATTTTCGATTGATATTTACAACTTTCGTAGATCTCCACTTGACTCAATAAAAATCGCATTATTGTATTGTTGATTTAATAATTTGTTAATATTAAAATTTTTCTGCGTTCTCCGTTAAAAATTTACTTTTTTTATCTGTTATAAATGTATATAATGAATTTTCTTGATAAATTTAGAGAACAGATCGCACTATTTCACTCGCGCCAACGTACATATATATTCATCGCGCTCACGCCTGGAGTGGACTTCATTATGTCTGGGAAGATAGGGGAACCATCGAAACTGTCTGGGGATTGTGAAAACATTATTTTTATAGATCTCTGAATAACATATATAAAAATTAGATTTTATACTATGACGAAAGTAGATTTATAAATAATTAGAATGTTAGGGTGTCTGGGGAGGGGTTGTTACCGCCCTAAGTGTCCGCCAATGGACGAGGCAGTTTCTGATATGATTTTAAGTTGAAATGTATAAAAACTAAGCTTTATACTATTACAAATTTGAGACTCAATTTTACTCACCTTTACTACCTGTTACCTGCCAAAGCCACCGCGACCCAGGTTTAATAATCTGGGTTTGCTTATACCTGTATAGGAGACGTATATAGAAAAATTTCCAACTTTTATAATTTAACGAAGGTCTGGGCGTCGCGGGCTCTTAGTCTATTATGGACATTTTGTGTCAAGTGGGCATACTAGCTCGACGAAGGTGATGAAAGGTAAATTACATTGAATTAATCGTGTAAAGCACTTCTTTAATTGCTATATTTTGGAAAGTATATATTTCTCTCAATCAGAGTATTTATTGCAGATCCACTGTTAGATAGAAGGCACTATCGTCTCATATCAGATCAGATCAGATCGCAATCGGGGCTCACGGCTCAACGCAAAATTTAAAATCAGGGTCAGAGTTATGTTTGTGATCTGCTACTAACTCAAAATCAAAAAACACATACCTAGTTTTTACTTCCATTGTAAGTTTAGTTCCAAATCAAGCCTAGAAGCAAACTAATACTAAAAGATACACAAATTTAGAATATCATCCTGACTTTAAGATATAGATTGACTTTAAGCCTATGACCAAACTCAAACTCAAAATCAATACCAAAATGAAACTAAAATATTCGCTTAACCACAAACGCTAAATTGACCCGAATTCAAGCACAAACTTACTCTTAATCTTAGCTTCAGGTGGTGTTGTTATTTCAATAGTTTTACTAAAACCTGCCCCACTAAATGTCAGCTTCGAGGTCAGCGGATGGCAAGGCTAAGACTTGCTGATGTGATGGGTTCGAACCAGAGACAAAGGCATATTAGGTGAGTTTATTTGAACTTTACACAGATTGGGTATATGTTTGGCTTGTATTGTCAATCTTGGCGAAGTATGTCCAAAGTTAGTTTAAAGATCTGATTTCTGATGTAGGTACTTGAGAGACAGCTCAATTTACCGCAACTGTTTACAGCGATGACCTCCGCAGTAATAATGCAGCAGAAATGACTGCTGTGGAGATGATATTCTACCGACATCAGAAGACTTTCGATATATGTCTAAAATGTGGGGTTCTGACAAACATATAGGTTCTTCTAATGGACCTTAATAGTCCCGAGCGTACAAATTGAAGCTGCATAGTTAAGGGGTTACATGGGTTTCGTTGGTTCAAAAAATCGATTTAAATTAAAATGTTTTGCTTATTAATTTCTACAACATCTCAGAAGTTTTCAAGTCGATCCGAATAATAAATTCGGAGATACAGCCTTTAGAATGTGTGCGCTCCAAGCTACTTTTATTGTTACTCAAAACTTTAAACGCGTTTTTCGCGGAACCCGGTTTTCAAAGTCGGTTGTCAAATGTTCTCGAAAACTACTCAACCGATCTTGATGAAATTTTACACAAGTGTTCGAAATACAATTTACTCGTGCTTAAACGAAAGATTTTTTTTTTTTTTTTTTTTAATTACAACTATTTAAAAAAAAAATGTCAGTTATGCTTTTGGGGCGGTTTCTTATAGTTTAACTCCCAAAAAATGCAGTGCCATCCATGCAGTCAAGTGAAAATTCTTTTTCTTTTCTGAAAATATGGGTTTTAAAACGACATTTCCGCGCGAAGCTTTAGAGAAGCTTTAAACACGATGTTATGGGTTAGTTGATGTTGGTCCTTAACCATTTTTTTCCAGACGCAGTCACATGCATGTGCTTATTCTACTCTTCCTTGTTATGGCATGCGTTGCACATCGATTTATGCCGTCAGCTGCGCCTGCATTGGGCACTTTTATGGACATCGGTAACTGGTTCCAACTAACACATCGAATCGACAGATATATTTGCGCATACCATATATTGGTTTATTACTCAAGAGCGTCAATTCCACACGCACTCGATGCATCTTTCTGTCAAAGCAACCGCCACCACCAAAAACACCTTTGCTCACTCCGTTCAATCTCTGCTCGAGCCCTCTTCACAGTGCCACTCAAGCGTTGAGCACTCACTTCCTTTTTTTGCTGTATCTTCCTCTCAATGCTTATTTGTGGAATTTTTTCGTTGTTTTTTTTCTACACACCTTTGGCTTTTGTTCGTTAGCAATGCGTGCCTGTCGGTTATGACTATTGGCATCAGCTCCTTTTATTTTGTTTTTTCTACCACCTTTTTCTCATTACAACAGCTGTTCATTCTCCTCTCGTTTTTGTTGGATCTTGATTTGCAGTGCAAACAATACCTTCAATTTTGCGAAGCAGCCTCTATTGACATCTACCATCCGCACCATCTACCCATCAGTTCAGCTATGGCACGGCTCTGTCACTTTGGTGGAAATTTCGTACCTGCTTTGTTCTTAGCTACATATATTGTTGTTGTCATTCTGACTCAGTTCTCGTTGTAAAAATTTATCGAGTGTGAAATGAGATGAAGTGAATTAACCTGAAATCGGTGTCAATTACTACTATTCACTTGCACAGGTGGAATTTTAAATATGCACTTAAACTGGCGCCAAGGTAAGGCGAACAAGTAAGAGGACCTGATAAAATGGTTTTTTGTGTTGGTAGTTGAGTGTACTTATACAAAAACAAGGATGATTATATAAACTTTATTTCAGCTTTTAAGTGTTTCGTTCAATCAGTAAATTTAGATGCAAATTTAACGCATACAAAGTAAAAGATTTTACAGTAAAATATGCATGTAGTAAAAACGGAGCTTAAAAAGCGAAGTTGCACTGGTAAGAAACGCACGGCTGCCTTAAAGATAACTTGATAAATGATTATAGCGTGTTACTATTGTATTTTCTTAAGAAGATCCTATGCAACACTTGTGGTCCAGCCGACGAGACTTATAACTTGGAGAAAGAATAAAAATTCCTTCATTGTGATGTCATGCAGAGGCAAAAGAACCGAAAAGGAAGACAAAAAGGAAGAAGGTGCTTTTGATTGTAGAATGACGACCAACAGTGTCTATGACCCGTTTCAAGTTACTGATGCAATTCACCAGGCGTCTGATATTTACACCTGCAATATCCGCAGGTGTAACATAAAAGTGGGCGGCCGCCGTAGCCGAATGGGTTGGTGCGTGATTACCATTCGGAATTCACAGAGAGGTCGTTGGTTCGAATCTCGGTGAAAGCAAAATTAATAAAAACATGTTTCTAATAGCGGTCGCCCCTCGGCAGGCAATGGCAAACCTCCGAGTGTATTTCTGCCATGAAAAAGCTCCTCATAAAAATATCTGCCGTTCGGAGTCGGCTTGAAACTGTAGGTCCCTCCATTTGTGGAACAACATCAAGACGCACACCACAAATAGGAGGAGGAGCTCGGCCAAACACTTAACAGAAGTGTACGCGCCAATTATTATTTTTTTTTTTTTTTTTAACATAAAAGTGGGAGCCCAGATGACTAAGTCTTAGCCCAAAAAGAACAGGGCAGCTGAAAAGAAGGTGCTCAGAGGATTCCACTTCATCCCGCAGACAACTTCTACAGAAAGGACTTGCCAGATAAAGACACCTACCATATCCGAGACCTGGAAGTTTCTTAGCCTTAGAAGTTCGCTCGAGCGGCCCCGATCTACCCGAGGCGAGAAGAATTTCCCGACTTTGCACTTTTGCGCACTAACCCAACTTTCCAGGAATATACCACAAGTTCTCAAGGGAACTCCAATTTTTTATATTCGTGGTGAAAAAAACTATAACTTCCCTTTTCCAGGAAGCTCATCAGCCCAACAGCTTTCCGCTATGCTACTGTGACCTCCAACATTACAAACAACGAGCTCAGTGCTCTAATTACCATCTGGCTGTCATTGTAGATATTTTTTATTCATTTGCGACCACGTCCACTTGAAAAACTCTGCAGTGGTCCGGAAGCCCTTTCATCCAGCCCTGCCCTGTCTACAAATGTTGCAAAGAACCACTTCTAGCTGAAGGAATTAGGAATGGAGAAAGTACCGCTCGGGCCCAGCGAAGAATACGAGGAGTGCCTTTTATTTGGCAGGATTTGGCAACCCTGGTGTTGCAATCTTTCAACTGACAGCTGTATCGCAAAGTTTGACATTTTTTGGCTTTTACGTACTCAGAACGTTTTGAAATACCAGCGCTATTTGTGTTGTTTACAGTAACTTAAAAGATTCATCTCGGTCCAAAAATGGAATTAAATCGTGAACATTTTCGTGCGATTATTTTTTACAACTTTCGACGTGGATTAACTCAGCAACATTGCATGGATGAACTTAATTCATTTTTTGGCGATGAAGCTCCATCAAGGACCAGTGTTTATCGATGGTATGGTGAATTCAATCGTGGTCGTAGTTCACTCCAAGACGAATTTCGTGAAGGTCGTCCACAATCAGTTGTTGTTCCGAAAACCATTGATGCTGTGCGCGAACTGATATTGCAAGATCGTCATGTGACCTATCGTGAGATTGAGACAATCTTCGGCATTAGTGGGACCAGCATACATTCAATATTGCATAAACATTTGACTGTCAAAAAAATTTGTTCGCGTTGGATCCCACACAATTTGTCAATCGCTCAAAAAAAGGCTCGTGTCGATTGGTCGAAGGAAATGCTCAAAAAATACGATCGCGGGGCTTCGAAACACGAAAGTAACAGCAAAGTAAACAGCAGTCGGCTGTATGGGTGTTTCAAGATGAGCCAAATCCAACAAAATTTGTTCGCACACAAAGCACTTACAATCAAATGGTCGCCTGTTTTTTCGGAAAAACTGGACATGTCGCAACCGTACCACTAGAACAACGCAGAACAGTAAATTCTGAGTGGTACACAACCATTTGTTTGCCAGTTGTCTTCCAAGAAATTTGGAAAAGAAATCGCCAAAGACGGGTAACTCTTCACCAAGACAATGCGAGCTCTGACACATCGGCTCAAACAACTGCATTTTTGAGCACCCAAAACATCGAATTAATGAGTCATCCACCGTATAGTCCAGACTTGGCACCGAATGACTTCTTTTTATTCCCGTACGTAAAAAACAAACTGAGAGGTCAACGTTTTTCGACACCTGAAGAAGTGGTTGCGGCATTCAGAATGCATGTTTTGGAGGTACCTCATTCAGAGTGGCAAACGTGCTCCGACAATTGGTTCAAACGCATGCAAAAGTGTATAGATATTCATGGAGAATATTTTGAAAAACAATAAAGTGATTTTCGATAATTAAAATTTGTTGTTGTTCTCTAATCCCGAAACATAAAAGGCACCTTGGCACCTTGAACGACTGCTTGGAAATGATTCGCATTAAAACGAAAGGAGCTTAACCACTCTCCTGAGCTTCGAAAGAGTGGCATGTTTCAAATATTTTAATGAATACCATTTCGATGAAATTATTCTGCTTCACTTTGCATATCTGCCAAAGAAACATTTGACTCACAGATTATCATACTTGGCTCCATTTCTGTTTATGGCAAGAAAGTTCACGCTGAAACTTCATTGAATTATATTAACAATTAAACTTTTTATTCAACTTTTGGAAATTATTGTGAGCATAAAATTTAAATTCCACACGCATCTCATCAAGATTTGTGTAAATTCAGAAAAAACCAACTCAAAACAAAAACAAATCGCTCGCCAATTATCTGTCAGGCAAAACAAATGGTTAGATAACATTTTAAATGCCTATGCGCCACAACTTGGCCCCGCAGCCACCTCAGCTTGCCTACCGCTGGATGACTTAAGATGTGCTGGCACGAAACATTAACAACTTTTATCTAAAATTCTACAAAAATTTCTAAGTTACACAAGTCCCTAGAGCGCCTGCATACTAGAGTAGCAATCGACAAAATAATTTTGTACCACTCCCACCGTCTCCCTGCGCAATTTTGCTGCCGTCATACATTTTATGAATTTTTTACAAGCTGCTCTCAGCTCAAACAATGCGGGTTGTCAACTATCGTCAAATGCGTATGTTTTGTTGAGTGCTGTGTAAAGAGTGGAAGGTGGAGTAGAATGGACGGGAAACGTGCGCACCCACTCGTGCAACGTGGCCAGCTCAATGCCGGTATTGTTGCTGTTGTTGACATGAACACGCGAATGTGCGTCACTGGCAACTCATCAGCATCAGCATCAACATCGTCATATTGCCATCATAAGTAGGAGCAGCAGCGAACCAGATTTGTTAGGCAACTTTTGTTGAAGAATTCAATGAGGGAATGAGTAGATTGTATGTATGTATGTATTTTATTTCGACTAGGACATTGGACAAATTTGCTGATAATTCATAGAAAATTCTTAACTTGAGCAGCAGAAATAGAAGGAGAAGAGGAAGTACGGAAAAGAGGGAAAGACGTTTGAGAAAGTTCACAGAAATTTATGTTGGAAAAAATTGTGTAAGAATTTGTCATTATTTTTCGCGTGCAATAAATAAATGATGATGCGCGTAAAAGCTTTTTGTTGTTAGTCAGAAAATAGTTGAACATAACGAGAATACCTAAATTAAATATTCTATTATTTATTATTAAAGAAAAGACAGTAATTTTGTTTAATGTTCCTGATTTAATTTTTTTTTTCGTTATTTGGTTACAGTCTATCTAACAGAAGCATGACGGCAAAATCTCTAAGTTAGATTAGTTATACAAAAAATTTCAAAACTGCTAAAAAGGTATGTTGCGTACTGCGATATGCAATTTATTCATTTTGTGAGACATTTTAGAAAACGTACGTTGTTTCTAGAAAATGAGTTGCGCATATGAAAAACGATTTGAAGAAATACTAATCCATTTACACACCCGGAAGGTCCAAAAAGAAGTCGGAGGCGTTCATAAATAAATGAGGGTAACAGTATACCGAAATTAAAAATCTTGATGACTTACTTGGCGAGACCCAAAAAATAGAAGCCTCTGCAAAGCAATCCTTTCAGATCATTGATTTTTTTATGGCAAGGTCGAGCTTATCCTTGCGTGAAGCCAAAGCTAAAGCATTTTTTAGGAAAAGTGGTGTTTATGTATCCAAAAACACGATTCGATGACGTTTACGTGCAAAAGACGCTAACTTCCTGAGCAGATTGAAAAAATCGCTGCTCTTATTTTCGCAGATTGAAAGAAGACTTGCATCAGCTAAGGCAAATTCAGCATGGAATTGAGCAATAGCTATGTACAAGGTGGCTCATGTGAAATTTGCTTTTTAAACCGGCTATAAAAAAAAAACTAATCAATATTTTTTCAAACTTTTTTTTATTCAACATTGTCATTTATGAATGAAAAATAATATAGTTCAAATGACTGCCACGACTGGCTTTACAATTTTTAAGCACATTTTTGATTATTTGGGCTCCCATTTCATGAATGGCAACTTCGATTTCGTGTTTTAAAGCATCAATCGTCTCTGGATGGTTCGCATAGCATTTGTCCTTAACGGCTCCCTACAAAAAATAGTCCAACGGGCTTAAATCTCAGCTCCGAAGCGGCCAATTGATATCGGAATTTCGGCTGATTATTCGGTTTTCGAAAACGGTAGCCAAAAGTTCGAATGTAGCTTTGGCAGTATGACAAGTTGCACCGTCCTGTTGAAACCAAATGTCGTCCATGTCATCCTCTTCAATTTTTGGAAACAACTCGTTGAGCATGTCACGGTAACGCTCGCCATTTACTGTAACCGCAGCTCCTCGCTCATTTTCGAAAAAAAATGGCCCGATGATGCCTCCAGACCAAAAACCGCACCAAACAGTGACTCGTTGTGGATGGATTTGCTTCTCTACAGTAACGTGTGGATTTTCTGAGCCCCAAACTAGTCAACCTTGTGTTTTGAAAGAAGACAACAATCTCAAACATCGAAGTCGAAGGTGTGTAAAGTGGAAACAGCAAAACGGGATTGGAATTGTTGAATATTGAATTCGCATTCACTGTCACCTAACGTCAACCCTATGGAAAATGTTTGGGCAAGGGTTAACAGTCAAAACAGTTATCGGGGCGAAGTCGGCTGTTTTGAAGCAGGTTACCTCCACAGCCAGGTAATGGTGGTGACTATACATTTCATTGAATATATTTCATATAAAACATATTACAAGCCCATACAATGCCGTTTATCAGAATCGAATTGGTAAAATTTGAATTTTTTCATCGTACGGCTTTAAATTCGCTGTAGAAATGCTATCTGCAGAGATTTTGGAAACAGCAGCTAGAACTAAAGGAAAATGGATCTTTTATTAAGAGTTCTCCTTATAGTCTCACTTTGCGCGCCTAGAACGCTTTCAAAGGAAATTTGTGCGCTTCGGCGTGCATTCTTTACACTATGCGCTCCAATGCCTTGCTACATTGGACGTTGATCGTAATTGCAAATCGTATGATAAATTCTGAAAGTTTTATCCCGGATGTCATTGGGGGCAGAATTTATTGATCTAGGTTGCTAGGGCTTATTACTTTCAATATTCCTCTTAAATTCTTTATTAATAAATAAATTCGACGCAATAATTTATTTTACGAGTATATTAATTTACAGACTGGAAATAAACCGATGAATCACGCTTGCTATTAGGTGTTACATGGTCTCAGTAAGCGAATTGTTAGCAGAGACCTCTCTAGCTCGACAAAACTGACACTTTACGCTCATCATGTGAGTAGTAACGATCGCAAAGGAGAACTGTGAACAAAAAGGGGATAGCATAGCATATATATTTACCGAAGCAAGGAACACTTTGGCATGCTATCTCAATGGTGGGATCCGCAGTCCACTTTCTGTTCGCTTCTTTCAAGTTTTTTTCAGCGAACAGTATTATTGTAAAGGACCAATTTTTCATCACCAGTAACGATAAGGTTCAAAAACCTTTCATTTTCAAGCCGTTGCAGCAGCTGAGAACACACCTTCACTCTCTGCGGAAGGTTGGCGCCGCAAGTCTGTGCGGAACCCATTTGCCCAGCTTTGAAACCTTTCCCAACTGAATCAGGTGCCTGTGAACTGTTTCAGGCGATGAATTTAACCTCTGAGCTATCATATCGACTGTCAAATTTGGCTCAGCTTCCACGAGTTCGAGCAAGGCATCGGAGGTAAAGACATCAGGACGACCAGCGCGCGGAGCATCCTCCACGTCGCAGGTACCACTTCGGAATTTTGAAAACCACTTTTGCGCAGTCCTTACCCTCACGGTATCCTCTCCGTGAACAGTGTTTATTTCTGCAGCAGCAGTTGTTGCATTTTTACCACTTTTATAAAAAAAAATACAAAATATGCCTCTTATACGCGTTCGAAGATTCCATTTTATTTTTTAACAACACGTGCTTCTATCCGCGATTAAAATCCCTTGTTCAATGCACAATATATCAAAGAAAATATGAATAGTTCCGTTATATTCCGCGAATAATTTTTTGTATGCAAAAATCGTACAAAAGTGAAATTATGGGTAAAATACTCACGAACTTATGGACTGGCCTGATATATTTCCTGCCCATTTAAGCTTGTTAGGCGGCCGCCGTAGCTGAATGGGTTGATGCGTGACTACCATCATTCGGGAGTGGGTAAGTTCGAATTTCCGTGCATGAGACAGCAAATTGATGGAAAAAGTTTGTTTTAATAGCGGTCGCCCCTAAGTGGCAATGGCAAATCTCCGAATGTATTTCTGCCATGAAAAAGCTCCTCATAAAAAATATCTGCCATTCGGAGGAAGACCTCGGACAAACACCTAACAGAAGTTTACGCGCCAATTATTATTTATTTTTTAGAAGCCCTCAAGCGCTTGCCCATCATATATGAGAGTCAGACCTTCAATCAGTAGTTAACCAATTTCAAACAGTGTTAAGAAATCTAGCGCATGATGAAACTCAGAAGTGCAGAAACCTCTTCTTACTCTCTGTGTGAGCTGTGTCAGCCCTTCAGTCTAAATCATCTATCGATAAAAGTTGCAAAACTTATTTACAGGTTAAGCCGTTGACCGTTAAGACCGGTGCTTTGGCCACGCTTCCACTTTGCACTCTCTGAATAGTCATAAACAAGAAATAGACTACTCTATCCCTAGACCCACCTTTGAAAGGCTCTTCAAGACGAGTATACCGTCAAGAAGGGAGTGGCATACAACAAGGCCATGGAGAAGGAGGGAATTAAACTTTTATACAGATGGCTCCAAGCTAGACGATAAGGTTGGCTACGGAGTTTTCTCAAAGGAATTAGGACTAGAACTATCCGTTCGACTACCAGACTACTGCAGCGTCTATCAGGCAGAGGTACTAGCTATAAAAGAAGTGGCTACATACCTAAATACGCACGCCGTAACAAAAACGATTATAAATATATTCTCGGATAGCCAGGCGGCCATCAAATCAATGAATGCGGCTTTACTAAGATCGAAGGTTGCACAGGAATGCCGGGCAGCTCTAAATGATATTAGTGACGTATTCAAGGTCAGCCTTATTTGGGTTCCGGGACATAGAGATATTGAGGGAAACTGTAAAGCAGATGAGCTAGCCAGAAAGGGTACCGCTCTCCAACTGCTGAGTGATAAAAGTACCATTGGAATACCCATGGCCACGAGTAAACTAATAATAAAAAAACACTTTATCCAAGAGGTCAATAGGTCATGGAGAAATGAAGAAACGTGCTAGGCTACTATGGCCGCAAATAAACAAGAAAAGAACAAAGGAATTGCTTAGTCTCTCAAGAGACAATATCTCGAAGGTCGTGGCTTGTTTAACCGGTTACTGGCTATTTGGCAGGCATTCCTCGAGACTAGGAGTTTTCTCCCATGAATATTGCAGAAGTTGCAGAGATGAGGAAGAGGAAGAAACAGTTGAGCACTTCCTTTGCAATTGTCCAGCCCTAGCTAAAATCAGAGCAGGTTGTCTAGGTAAATACTTTTTTAATTCTCTTACAGAACTGTCTGGCGTGGGGTTGGCGTCAATACTACGCTTCATAAGACCCACGAAATGGTTCCACGAAGGAAGATAAATGAGGTTCCCGTGTAGCACAGTGGTATCACAACGGACCTGGAAGGTCTAAGTGAGTTGGTCATGCAAACCGACTACCACCATAACCTAACCTAACCTAAGCCGTTGACATAATCTCACTTTTACTGACAAATGCCAGTAAGTGCCAAAAGAACAGCCAATTCCCCCATACTGAAGTCACATGTCAACGTCTAATAATTGAATTTCTATTAACATCGCACTTAATAATTCATTATTAATAATAACTACAATCATAGTGTAACACACACACATACAGAGGCGAACTAACGTAATTGAAAAATTCAACCCCTAATCAACGCTTTTGATTGTCAAAGTGACTTGACTGGTGAGGCATTTGACCCGAACCACTAACCCAGCTAAACTTTTAAAACAATGAATGTCAGTTAATCAGGTACCCAGTCAGTCAGGCAGACAGGAAGCCGGGCGGCAGCAACAAAGCTCTACAACGCACGCCGTCAGCAAGAAGTGTACTAAAGTGTCGGGCTGACAATTTGAAAATCAATAGCGGTCAGCCGGTTGGCGGTTGCGTGTCGCTAATTGGCAACAAGGGTGCTAAATTCATACATATTAGACTATTCATTAAATCGGGTAAATAGCAATCCTTCAAAAACGGTGTAAGCGAACAATTACGACGTGCATACGAATGTACGGTGTCGTGTATTTGGCTGGTTGGGGCAAAAAAAGTTTACTGATTACTCACTTTTCGCGCCTTCATTTGACGCGACTAAATTCAACTTGGCCAGACTGCATTCAATTCAAAGTACTAAATTAGTACCTACATTCTGATATAAACACACATACAGGGTGCCCTGAAACTATGGTGTTATTTAAAGTGCTCACTGCGTATACTTAGTGGATAGCAAGTTTGGTATCACGGGAATAGAGAGACTCTAAAATCTAGAAAATATTTTATATTGCCGTCTAACTTTTCTAATCCACAACATCCAAGACTCATTCATAAAATCGAATAATGTAGTCCAGAAGAGCCATGAAAGCCGTATTACTGGAAAAAATTAATCTACAAAACTTCTAAGCCAGCTAAGAACACAAATGGAACCTTCGGTAGTCCGGAATATTTGATAATCCGACAACGAGTCGGTCCCGTATGTGTCGGACTATCACGATTGGACTGTATATATATATAAAATGGGCTTCATCGCTGCAGATATATATGTATATATATATTTGGCGCATACACCCTTTTTGGGTGTGTGGCTGAGCTCCTTCTCCTATTTGTGGTGTGCGTCTTGATGTTGTTCCGCAAATAGAGGGACCTACAGTTTTAAGCCGACTCCGAACGGCAGATATGTTTTATGAGGAGCTTTTTCATGGCAGAAATACACTCGGGGGTTCGCCATTGCCTGCCGAGGGGCGGCCGCTATTAAAAAAAACCTTGTTCTTAATTTTGGTGTTTCACCGAGATTCGAACCTACGTTATCTCTGAATTCCAAATGGTAGTCACGCTCCAACCCATTCCGCTATTTTCAATTAAATGAACGTGTAAATAAGTAAAATTACCTTTATGGGTGACCTAAGGACAGAACGCACTATTAAAACATCACCACTTCACAATCTCAACGCGACGGTTTGGTGTGCATTCTTGAGCAGTGGAAGGGCGAACGACAATTTCCTACCAATATGGAGAGAACATTCTTCCTCAGCACACACACATGGCTTCAGAAAGATGGCGCCACGCCGCTCTCGGTCACAGAGATCATCGCGATAAAGGTTCTTAACAAACTGATAAGCCGTTTCGGTGGGATATTCTCACCGTTCTTACCCCAATTGACTTTTTTGTGTGGAGATACCATAAAAATAAAGTCCATGAAATAAACCCAGTTACAATCTAAAGGCGCTAAGAACAAATCTCCTGCACGAGGTTAATGGCATTCCGACACGTGGGGCACGTGGGCCAGATTCCACGTGTATCTGATGTAACGGTGAACATTTATAGAAAATATTTATACATAAATATTTATTATATAATTTATCATTAGTAATTATTTTTCAATTTATCTTTTGGTTCCTAAGTCTGCTACCGGACAGCCTGTTTTCGAAAAACAATTACCTGAGAACTTTATAAGACCATTGCATTTAAAACCCCTGGAAAGAAATGTTGTTTGTGTCTCCATTTTTGTGTATTCGACTGAATGTATGGATTATTACAAAGTGCCATTCTTGCACCCTCTCGCACTCGCACTTCCACGCCCACATACTTCACAGTAGAGTTTTCTAGCTGAAGTAAAATCATGAAATATTGAATGTGCGTGTTGAATTTTTACTGTTGTATTTTTTTTTCAATAAAGTTGTTTTGATTCAATAAACATTGCTATTGTTAGCCGTAAATTGACATGAGGTATTTCTGCGAATCGTGTAATTGGCCAAGTTTTAAAATTCAATTAAAACCTTTTAAGAAAGGCGCAAAAGTGGAACGCTAGAGTTTTTTCTGGAAAAAAATAAAAAAATTACTTCTCTCTTTAAAATTATTTATTTTATTATAAACGAAAAGTAAACAAAAAAAAAAGAAACAAAACAAACATTTGAAAGTCAATATATCTTCAATAATTTGCGAGCAGAAGTCTAATTTTTGTTTTCACGGAGTAGGGGAAGACATTGTCTTGCATCGAACTTCTGTCTCATAGCAAATAAATCACAAAGATATCCATAAAAATCTTACTTTTTAACTAGAGATGTACTTAGCTGCAAAGTTGCGATTATATTACAATATTTCTTTCGAGAATTTAATCCGATTTAATCTCATCTAATCGGTTTCTATCGATCTCAGCGCTCATTTAGGACGGTATGTAGATGTTTTACCAGCTCTACCAAAAAACCCGTCTAACTATGGAGTCATAGTCTGGTGGAACTCACTAGAGAAGACGACTTTGGTGAAGAAGCTGGAGAGAGTTCAGAGGTTGGCACTTATTGGAATCAGTGGGGCGCTTCGAACGACTCCTACTCTGGCGCTCAACGCAATGTTAAATGTGGTACCCGTAGACATCGCAGTCGTACCGCAATCAGACTGAGGGGCTGGAGCTATAAGCTTAATATCACTTATGGGCACTCAAGCATCCTCAGAAACTTCGAGTTCATCTCTCTGTCAACGAATCAGTGTATACCCTCGTTTAGTCCAACCGGAACCTTCTCCACTTATATTCCGTCAAGGGAAGAGTAGACGGAGAGCTACACTTGAGAGCAGGGCCTGGTGAACTTGTTCACGGATGGATCGAAGTTGGAAGGAAAGGTTGGCGGAGGAGTCTTTTGCGAGGAGCTCCCCATCAGAGTCATATTCAGGCTACCGGACCACTGCAGTGTGTTCCAGGCAGAGGTAGCCGCAATCAAGGAAGCAGCTGATTGGCTGCTCAAATGCGTATTAACGGTCAAGAAAGTAAATATTTACTCCGACAGCCAAGCGGCAATAAGGGTCCTCGGGTCTCTGACGGTGCATTCGGAATTGGTCAAGGAATGCTTGACCTCGCTTTCGACTGCGTCCGAATTCTTTGACATCAGCCTCATCTGGGTTCCTGGTCACAGCGATATTGCTGGAAACTATGAGGCGGATGAGCTGGCTAGACAAGGGACACGTGAGGTGATTTCCCCGCGAAGGGAGATAATTGGGATCCCCCTGACTACCTGCGGTCTGCTCCTGGAAAGATGGGCATCGCACCAACTCAGCGAGCAAAAACGTGT
Source organism: Anastrepha fraterculus (assembly GCA_037575425.1). Lineage (NCBI taxonomy): Eukaryota > Metazoa > Arthropoda > Insecta > Diptera > Tephritidae > Anastrepha > Anastrepha fraterculus. The sequence continues at coordinate 31,256 of JAYXIM010003748.1, forward strand.
AAGGTAGTGAAATCCTTCGGGCCACGTGTGGACCGCAGGCGCTCGGGCAAGCTTCTGAGGCTGACAAAATATTAGCCTCACCCCTTCATAATGGCATCACAAAGGACGAATCTTTCTTCGTCCAAGTGTGAGCATTCCCTGGGCAACCATACCAACCTAACCTAACCTAACTATTTCCTTTGACACCAACGATCTTGTACGAGTATAAGGCTTTTTTGGCGAAGTGTGAGCATTCCCTGGGCAACCATACCAACCTAACCTAACCTAACTATTTCCTTTGACACCAACGATCTTGTACGAGTATAAGGCTTTTTTGGCGAAAATTATCTTAAACTTTCTAAATAGAAGATGTTCATAATGCTCAAAAGTAGTGCTTTAACTACACAGAATGGGACTGAAGTTAATATCTGAAGCATAGATGGGACTTTGCGGTAGGAGTAAAAATGGAGTAAATATAATTTTTTATTGCGATTACGCCTATGACCGAAAGAATTATTGTTTATGAGTCTTAGCACTCTTCCACTAATGTTAAAATGCTTCAAATGTTAGCTATCGAATTTCATGTATACAAACATACACATACACTGCGTTTAGTATTCGGCCGCCGTAGCCGAATGGGTTGGTGCGTGACTACCATTCGGAATTCACAGGGAGAAGGTAGGTTCGAATCTCGGTGAAACACCAAAATTAAGAAAAAGTTTTCACTAATAGCGGTGGGCCCTCGGCAGGCAATGGCAAACCAACGCGTGTACTTCTGCCTCGAAAGAGCTCCTCATAAAAATATCTGCCTTTCGGAGTCGGCTTGAAACTTGTAGGCCTCTCCATTTGTGGAATAACATCAAGTCGCACTCCACAAATAGGAGGAAAAACTCGGCCAAACACCCAAAAAGGGTGTACGCGCCAATTATATATATCGCACCCTAAATACAAAAGGTTCACAACTCAAAATGTACTTCTGCTCAAATATGAACGAGACGTTATCAATAAAACGGTCCGCGGATGACATATAGCAAAAATAAATTTTTTGTTTTTTGGTAGGACTGTTATAAGCTTACATGGCAAATTTCAGCGTGATATGTCATATAGTTTGTTTTCTGTGCTACTGTAAACAAGTCAAGCTCGAGTGTGAAAAATTTTGAGTTGTGACCCTTTTGTATTTAGGGTGCGATATAATAATTATTACAATTTTGTTGTTTCTTATTTAAATTTAATAACCTTTTTATGAAAATATAGTTCATTCTTTTACAAAAAAATCATACATATAGTATGAAGCTTCAAATCAACAACTATTAGATGCTGCTTATCAATTTGAAATCTCTGCAGTCTTGGCGATCTATTTTGTCTTTGTCTTTCGTCTTTGAAAATTTTCAAGGTGTTGTGGATTGCCCTTATCTTCTGGAGCGAATCTAACTCAATACTTCATCTGGAGATTAGGCCTCAGCTAAGATTTTTCCATATTGGCTTTATAAGAACTCTGTTTGCAAGGAATACACGCATAATAAGATCTCCGATTGAGTTCAATACTATCTACAAATCTCTTGAGATTAACTTTACTTCATGAAAACCCTACTTCATTAAACTTTACCATTTTGCTTTTGTTAGACATTTTCTTTTTGTTAACTAATTCTTTTATTGTTCATCTTGATTGGCGTGTTAAACGCTTATTCCTCTGCTACCACCAGCTGGTACCGCATCGAATACTTTCAGAACCGGAGCGTTTGTATCCATTCGGATGATTTAGTCAAACCAACATAGCCGTTGTGCTTTAATCGCTGCACAGGTCCAAAAATCTTCCGCAGAAGTTTGACATCTTTTGCCTTCTACGTACTCAGAACGTTTTGAAATACCAGCGCTATTTGTGTTGTTTACAGTAACTTAAAAGATTCATCTCGGTCCAAAAATGGAATTAAATCGTAAACATTTTCGTGCGATTATTTTTTACAACTTTCGACGTGGATTAACTCAGCAACATTGCCTGGATGAACTTAATTCATTTTTTGGCGATGAAGCTCCATCAAGGGCCAGTGTTTATCGATGGTATGGTGAACTATATCGTGGTCGTAGTTCACTCCAAGACGAATTTCGTGAAGGTCGTCCAAAATCAGTTGTTGTTCCGAAAACCATTGATGCTGTGCGCGAACTGATATTGCAAGATCGTCATGTGACCTATCGTGAGATTGAGACAATCTTCGGAATTAGTGGGACCAGCATACATTCAATATTGCATAAACATTTGACTGTCAAAAAAAATTTGTTCGCGTTGGATCCCACACAATTTGTCAATCGCTCAAAAAAGGCTCGTGTCGATTGGTCGAAGGAAATGCTCAAAAAATACGATCGCGGGGCTTCGAAACACGTCTATGACATCGTGACAGGTGATGAATCATGGATTTACGCGTAGGAGCCCGAAAGTAAACAACAGTCGACTGTATGGGTGTTTCAAGATGAGCCAAATCCAACAAAAGTTGTTCGCGCACGAAGCACTTCCAAGCAAATGGTCGCCTGTTTTTTCGGAAAAACTGGACATGTCGCAACCGTACCACTAGAACAACGCAGAACAGTAAATTCTGAGTGGTACACAATCATTTGTTTGCCAGTTGTCTTCCAAGAAATTAGGAAAACCAATCGCCAAAGACGGATCACTCAACACCAGGACAATGCGAGCTCTCACACATCGGCTCAAACAACTGCATTTTTGAGCACCCAAAACAACGAATTAATGGGTCATCCGCCGTATAGTCCAGACTTGGCACCGAATGACTTCTTTTTATTCCCGTACGTAAAAAACAAACTGAGAGGTCAAACAAACAAGAAGCGGTTGCGGCATTCAGAATGCATGTTTTGGAGGTACCTCATTCAGAGTGGCAAAAGTGCTTCGACAATTGGTTCAAACTCATGCAAAAGTGTATAGATATTCATGGAGAATATTTTGAAAAACAATAAAGTGATTTTCGATGATTAAAATCTGTTTTTGTTCTCTAATCCCGACGTATAAAAGGCACCCCTCGTATAAACAAAGTTGGTAATTAAAAATAAAAAATTAAACTGTCATCGATTTTCAACCAGAGTTTTTATAAAAAGTTCGGTTATGCAGTTCTAGAGCCCATTGACTTTTGAAATAATAGATTGCAAATTGTGAGTGATTGAAAAATCGCTTAGATGTTTCGCAATTTTTTTGTAGGTCATTTCGTGCATTTTCTCCATATAAAAAAAATTTGGAAATGGATTATAAATAAATGTGAATATATGTGAAATGTGCTCATATTCAATTTTGTAGCTTTCCTATAAAAACAAGATAAAACAGTGTAATTTTATCGACTTTTAATATTTTTTGTTGCTGGTAATGCCAACGTAACGAACGCTCGGCATTTTTTATGCGGAGGAAACACCCAAGACCGTCGGCAAAAAAATTATCAAAAAACTTTTTGATTTTTCAGGCACTTATAGCTTGCATTTGAATGTAACAAAATTCAGTGTGCTATAAAACTATTTACCGGAAATTTGTCTAGAAATTCCAATTAAAAAGTGAGAAGTTGAATGAAAGTTCGTTAAATTTTTGTCAAATATGCAAAAAGTTTGAAAGTAGAAATTGTATGGTTTTTTGTTTGAGAAGAACTATATTTTCATTAAAAAAAATATTAAAATTAAAAAAAGTAATAATAATTTATCAAAGCTTGGTAACAAGTTCTCGTTTCTAGTACCGCAATATATGTATGTAGTTTGTAAATAAGTTCTACTCACACTCGCCACATAACCAAAGCACCATACAATGCTGCATTTTATAAGCTAAACATTTGATACAAAATTAGGCGATAAAAAATTAATTTACCAAAACAAATTCACTTTTATTTGACTCGATCGCAAACGGAAAATCATCGAAATTGTTGCATTCCAGCAAAATAGAGACACTACAAAATCACTGAATCCAATTTTGTACACAATCGAATTAAATTTGCATGACACAATTTGTTGCCATTCCGAAATTCGGCAGTTTGAGGGCAGATAAGTTAGCGGTAAGTGCGGAATGCGGAATGTGAAATAGAGCAGCAGAGAAATGTGTTTTGGAAGGAAAATGTGGCTTGAACAACGAATTCGATAGCACTAATTCGCATGGTTTTTACCAAATGACTGTGAACGCGTTTATAGGCAGCAACAAGAACAACAACTATGGTAAAAAATAGTAACAATTTTTGGAATAAGAGTTGAGCACACAGTTGCAATATCTATAGTTTTGGCAGCATTAAATGCGCTCATCGAATGCACCATTCGCAACATTCACATTGCGGTTGTGACAATATGCTGGCACCGCAAGCAGACATACAGCCACACAAACACACGCAGATGCGCGCAAATACTATATATGACTTTGCGAAAATCAATACCATAACTGCGACATCAAAAGCAGCAGCAACAAATCGCGCTACACCAAAATGGCATCAGGAAATTTTTAGAGCAGAAAATTGAAATTACGCATCCACCGCCAACAGCAACAGCAGTGCCAGCAACACCAGCTATGGAAATCCACAGTTTCATATGTACATATGTATACATACATATGCATGTTGCTGCCAGCTCAGCGTGTGCCTTGTGTTATGCTATGCCACCCATGCCAATCGTCTGTTTTCAGCGTCAATTGATTGCGGGAATTCCAATTGACTTCGATTTGTGCACCACTAATTAGGTTAAAATGCAATGTTTGCATTGCTCTCAGCCTTCAGGCTCTTAGCACGCAATGTCATGCCTCTACTTACCGGTATGTGATGCACTTGCGCTTTAAATGTTGCTGCAAATATTTACTTTACGTAACGAAAGTGTAGCCCTTTTACTGACACTAAATGTGACGGTATGCTGGAAAGGCTTGTGGATGGAGTTATTATTAGAATAGAGCTTGAGATTCAATTAATATTGTAATTACTTTCGCTTCTACTTGAATATATCGAAGGAGGGTTGAAATATATGAAAAAGGAGGCAATGGAAGGAAGGCACCGATAAACCTCCAAGTATATTCGTGTCTATCATAAAAACCATCTGCCGTTCGGAGCAGTCCAAAACTATCAGCCCTGTTGTTAAAGGGGGCAGATACCTGTAAACGGCCATATTTTCCCTGATTTTCATTAAAAATATTTAAAATGAAGAAAGCAAAATATTTTTTTCACAGTTGACATACAATTTATTTATACCTTAAAATAATATACATTTTTTTTATTTATTTTAATAATTTAAAATGGCGGGTGTACACTCAATTCTTCCAGCAAGGTCGCAGTGGGTCTTCTCAATCGGCGCGCATTGTAGCATCGGCGTGAGTGACCCGAATACAAAAAACCTCAAATTTTTTGTTTATTAATGCCATAATTTCTATATGAATTAAACAAAAATTAAAAAATAAAAATTTGTGGAATAAAATGCTTAAAAAAAATGAATTTTGGGGCGAATTTCCTACTATTTTTGCTTCGAAAAAATTATTTTTTTGAAAAATTTCGAATTCAAAATTCACACAGAAAGTAATATCTTAAAAAAGATGTGTGCAAAATTTCAAGGAGATCGGTCAATAACTTTTCGAGTTTTCGTGTACGCCAATTCGGAAAATATAGTTTTGAGAAAACGCGTCTAAAGTCGGCAATGTAACCTCTTCCAGCGCTCTAACACAAAGAATATAATCGTCACATTAAAATAATATACATTTTTTTTTATTTTATGAAATTCTTCCAGGAAGGTTGCAGCGGGTTTCTCAATCGGCGAGCATTGTAGCATCGGCGTCAGTGACCTGATTTACATCGGGAATACCTTTAAATGTTTTTGAATCTCCATCTCCTCCACAATTCTTCTGATCTCAAAAACATTTTTTTGATTGATTCGACTTCCATCCCACCCGCTGAGCCCTGGTGATTCTCTTGGCATTCTGGGTCGTATTCTTCATACCTTGCATTAAACTCTTCAGCATCTTGACTATTTTTCCAGAAGTTACACCCTGCACACAAGCTAGATCTCACCACTAGATCGACAACTTTACCACTGTAGTATCCAATGAGCGTAGTGGCACCGTATACAAATTTAAAGCCACAATTTTTCCATGAACCATCGCCTGATACTTTTAAATTTATAGCTGACCTGCCATTTTTCTCATTTTCATTTTTTTCTTCCTCCACAGCAAGAATCCTACAAAAAGTACCTTAGTGCTTTTCACTAGGAAACGCAATATGGAGGGCCTGTTACTACCCAGATTGAAAGGGTTAACACTGCAACTGTCTTCTGAGGTTAAATATTTAGGAGTAATCTTAGATAGTAAGCTTACCTGGAAGAAGAACGTCGAGCAGAAGGTCTCTCGAATACCAAAAGTCTTCTGGCAGTGTAAGAGAGCCTTTGGCAAGACATGGGGTCTAAGACGGGCGATAGTACACTGGCTGTACATCACCCTGATTAGACCCATTATTACATACGTCTCTGTAGTATGGTGGAAAGCCACAATGGTTAATTCCAGAGTAAAACCCCTAAACAGGATACAGAGAAATGTATGTTTGGGTATCACAGGTGCCATGAGTACGACATCTGCTGATGCCCTTAATGCCATTCTGAACTTGCAACCTCTAGATCTTCAAATTCGAAAGGAAGCAATGAAGGCGGCGTACAGGCTCAAGTCTGGGGAAATGAAGTAAGCATTGGCCACTGTCAGATATGCCTTCAGTTTTCGAAGCGGTGCACACTGTTCTCGATGCCGGTGGACAATCGGGTGCCTGTCGTTAGCTTCGGTAGACAGTATATATAATATAAGAAATACTTAAATTTACATTCTAAAATTTTTCTTCATATTGTTAAAGGACTATATTAACATTGTATGAAGAAAAAAAAATTCGAAACAGATACCTTTAATATCTGTCCCCTTAAGCAGCTTAGCGACTAAAAGCGACTCAGTGAGCCCCAAATCTCGTACCACAAGGATGATAGATTACCAGGTTTGGCCATTCGAAGCAAAATTGTCAGAGTAACTGCGGCTGCCCGCTCACTTTTCACGTATTCGTACACTGGTTCAATCAGTCGTTGTTTAGACGGCAACGAAGCAACATGAGCAGAGATTGTGTTGATTTTTACGGTTACTTCAGCAAACCCGCTGATTCCTTCAGAATCGCTGAGAGCCGGTTAACTCTGCTTTTTGGGTCGTGCAAAGATTTTTTTTATAATATTTTTCGACAAAGTATCCTTTTAAGCTTATACATTTCGTCTAACGCTTTTCTAGTTATTTGATCCTTTCCTAATAATAGGATTTGTCCAAGTCTGAAAAACAGCCATTCGTTTCTGTAATCACCTCTTCGTTTGAATAAAATCTTTTTCGCACCAGAAATTTCTTTAAATTTGGAAACAAATAGTAGTCCGAGGGATCAGAGGGAGTCAAGTATGGAGAATGAGGGGGATGTGAAACGAGTTGAACGCTATTTCTGTTAATTTTGCGACCACAACTACTGAAGCGTAAGCTGGTGCATTGCCGTGATGGAAAAGGAAAATCCTTCGACTTCCTCGATGCGAACGAATGCGAAACATAAAGAAGTGTGTACACCGATCTCGCTGAATCTTCGTTTGTGTTCTTCAAAGAGATGCTACTAACCTCGATACGCGCCATACTCTCTGACTTTAAACAGACTTTTCAAACGACCCTTGTACATTCTACCAAGAGATCATCTCACATAATTCATGCCTAATGCACCAACACAACAAGGTCTTCCAATAAGAGTGACTCTACGTACTACCCTTTGAGCTATGAAGTTCAAATAAATAAACACATAACGGAGCTCACCCAGCAACTCTGGTAAAATTCACTCAAACACTTGAACCATATATTTTCTCTGCCCACATATTCGCCTGATTTAGTTCAGCGTGACTATTGGCCATTCAATGAATTATATTATATGTAGGTAAGGTTTTGAGTTCATAGAAGTGATTCAACTAAAATCGTTTCGAGAACAAAAGGTCCTTCCAGAAGTTGAGTCTCAGAATTACTTGGAGGATTACTTTAAGAAGGATGAAATACAGATTTGCAAGCATACAAAAAGATTGAAAAAGTCTTATAAAAAATGTCTCCCAACTACTTAATTGCAGTAGCGCATCGCTCTTAAGTTGAAAAAAATTATGAACTAACCCATTCCAGGAAATACTCTACAAACGCGTGCTGCTAGCCCGAACCAAAAACTAATGAATTAAAGTCACCAACAATAAAAAATTTAACTAAAAACAAGAAAAAACTTTACAGGTAAATATTCAATAAAAGATTTCGTAAAAATTCCACAAAATAACAGATAAAACATGATAAAATCATAGAGAGACGGCTAAAAATATAAAAGGTCGCTGTTAGAAAAATACATGAGGCTTACGCACATACACAACGACACACATATATGCAAGCACATGCATAAAAATGCATCACTGAATGAAATAAAAGCCGGAAAAGGCGGGATAGTAAACACACAAAACGACAGAGGGAGTGGTAAGGAGGAATATTCGATGGGAGGGGCAGTGGTAAAGGGCGTCACTGAACATTTGCGCTTGATTTGAGCCAACAATGAAAATGCAAAACGATGCGGGATTTGCTTTTGCAACATTCAGTTGCAATTGTTGAACTGGGTGATCGGTTGGTTGTTTGGTTGGTTGGTTGGTTTGGCGGAACTTGGGCGGGTTGCGCTACTATTTACAAGGCAGCAAGTCAAAGAGCAGCACCAGCAGCAATGACAGCAACGACGACAAAATTGTCACAAATGCAACAACAACAAAGTGACTATTACTGCACAAGCAGCATACATGGATGTACATGATGTGGGTGTGCAACAGCAGTCATCGTGTAATTGTTGTTGGTAGTGAAATTTGCTGGAAAAACTCGTAAACGTAAAATCCGAAATTCGGTGAAAAATGTGCGATTTTTTAATAGTGAATGTGGGTGTACATACGTACATATATTTACATGTACGAAGATTTGTACACTGGAACCACGAAATGCAAGATTGCATACCTACATACATATGCATACACATACGTACCAAAAAATGCGAGTAGCACCAGTTTTTTTTTTACAATTTCATCCATGCAATTTTCAAAGTCATTCAAATATTCAGTGGCAATCGACTGTCTGTCGGTTTTCTAGCGAATTTTTGCTAGTAAACCTGACAGTCAAACGGCAACAATAGCAAAAGTAGCATCAGTGAGCGCCACATCAATAGCATTTCTGCAATAAAAGTGAACGAAATCAAGAAGCAAATGCGTGTAGACGCATACGAAGGCGAGGCGACAGTCATGCAAATTTCCTTCGATTCAATTTCAATTTGCATTTTTTCGTTGAACATTTTTCGCTTTCCCTTCATTTCGGGGTAAACCAGCGAATGCAGTTCAATTGACAGGAGTGCAAATTCACACACCCACACTTGTGCGTACAGTGTTGTGCAATTTATTATTATTCTGCTAATATAAGCAATTTATTCCAACATAGAAATTAAAAAAAAAAACATTTGCATTTTTGTAAAATTTAATAATTTCGTTAAAATAAAGCAGAAATAATAAAAAGAAAGTATTTATATTTTATTTATAGATAAAATTTATTAGACATACAACTTCGTTTCTGCCGTTTTTCGATAGATAGCTGCAGTGGTAAGTTTTAGTCGAAATATGCATTTAAAATACTTATAAATAAATTTAAAATAAATGCATATTTGTAGCTAAAAAGACATACTACATAGTAAAATAAAATGTGCGCACAGATTCGCTCCAAATTATCAGCTGACTTGAGAAAAAATATATTGTACAATATTTTCTCCATATAAGATTTTAAAGGTTTCGGGAGCATAGCGTAGGCATTGGAACAAGACGTATTGCATTTTGTGGCCGACTGATTAAATAACAGCGCCATCTGCATACCATGCAATTTTTATTTCTGTGATGTTGATTTTACCTCATCGATTATCTCGTCCATTATAACATTAAACGAAATAGGGCTGATATCGGTATCTTCTCTCATTTCTGTATATATGGGAATTTTGATGATGTCTCACTGTTTATTTTGATATGTTTTGCCTATAGGAATGTATTTTTAATCCCTCGAGAATAAAAATTACCTTAAATATTAAATATTATATATATATACTAGCAAACCCGGGCCCCTTCGCTGGGCACACTAAAATAGAATAGATATGGTTTAGAACAGAAAATATATGATTTTCATATTATTTATTTCTTTATTCTTTATTCAAGCGCTTTGGCATAAACAATATTTTTTGTTTTTCTATTTATTTTTGAGTAAATATAAAATATAAATTGAAAATCAGGAAAACAGAAGATTGTTTTTAAATTTCAAATCGACGCATATGAATAAACAATCGTCTTTTTTCCTGATCATACATGAATTTTTCGTTTCAATTTATATGTTTTATTAAGCATTGGAGCTTTTTTAACCATTATCCATTTATATTTTTCAAAAAAAAAAACGAAAAAAATTTTTTTTTCACGAACACATAATTTTATTCAGATTTCACATTAAATTTCTCAAATTTCGTAAGAAATTATTCACTGTTCCAAAATCCACTCCAAAAAAATTCACAAACAATTTTTACATGTTGCACTTACGTTTTTTCCTTATGGCATCCAAATCAGAAAGAAATATAGACCCATTGTAACTCACACTGTCAATTTGACAGTTCAGTTCCGCCCCAAGCGTTAAAAAAGTAAGCGATATTATGGCTGGTTCAAAAGAACGCTGTACCCGTTGCCAGTGCTCCGAATTACAACCAAACTTTACGAAACCCATTTTCAATACTTACTTAACAATGTGCGTAAGTTTGGTTTAATTCGGTGCAAAGACACGGCGGGTCCACGTTTTGGCATATATTTCAAGACCCTAGTCATCAATAGGTATGAAAATTACCCCGTATTAAAGCACTTATCAACAGCTTTCATTTGATACCAATATTGTACACACACAACCAAAGGTTACCCGGGTCCACGTTTTGACCTATATCTCGAGACCCCAGTCACGGCGCGGCATGAAAAATACTCTGTACTAAGGCATTCACCAACAGCTTCCATTTTATACCAATATTGTACATACACATCCGAAGGTTACCCGGGTCCACGTTTTGACCTATATCTCGAGCCCTATCCACCAATAGGTATCCAAACTATACGGAAACCATCTTCAATACCTTCTTAACAATGTGTGTAAGTTTGGTTTAATTCGGTGCAGACACGGCCGGTTAGCGAACACACACAAAAAGTTGACTTTATTTTATATATAAGATTTTTTTCAGTTTGTGTCCGAAAAATCCAAATATCTTACGGAACCCTATTTGAGCCTATTCGTTACAAACAAACAAACAAACAAAGTTTTCCTCTTTATAATATTAGTATAGATATATATATATGTTTTCTTTTAACTTCTTCTGGAGCATGGGGCGTCATGCCAATCTTAGTCCCTTTTGGACAGCCAAAAGTTGTTAACTAGAGTTTCCAATTATTTATCCAAGGCTGTGAATTTGACGATTCGTTAGCAAGTAAGATTCGAATACGAAGGTTGCTAGCCCGCCTATCCTAGCTTGGTGATAGGTTAATAAACTACTTACACCTCCAAGCAGGTGTTGCTTGTTTTGGTTTGCGAGTGGTATTTTATTTCCCACTTACCCTACCTACCTAAACATTTTATGGTGGAAAAATATTCTACATATATTCCAAAACAAGACGCCATTTATCGCTGAGCAGAAAAACTTGCTTAAGTTTTGCTCAATACTGTATATTGTAGTGAAGTAGTACGAGTACATAACACACATACATACTAATAAATGTCATGGCTGAGCAATGTTTAACCTTTTATTGTATAAAAACACTCAAATGATTGCGAATGTGAATGCAAATATTCCTAAATGCACAGAGTCATTTTTACTAAATGTTTGTTTGTGAAAATCGCATTTCAAATCAGCTCTAATGGTTGCAATAGTAGCGATATTAGGCACTTAGCGAAATGACCATTTACTAAAATTTTAAATTTAGAACAAACTCAGTATCTTTGAGCTTTGTGAATGAAACCTTTTTCTTCTCTTCCTGCCACATAATGAAAGAATACTTGGCAGGAAAATGCATTCCATGTAAAGCATCTAAAGAAATACAGGAGTTAACTTACACTGGCTGAGTGAATTGGATAAAACGATGTGCTACTTTTTCTGTGGTACAAGAGATGGCGCAAATTTAAGCATCGATTTTTTGTTTCCGAACAACTTTTTGCATTAAAGAATACATAAAAGCATTAAAATTTATGTGTGGTTTTGCAAATTAATATACCGAAACAGTAGGTGCCTACAAGAACTAAAACTAAATAAATTAAATGCAGCACAAACAACAACATACAAAAAAATAAAAAGCGCAACTCAAGCGACGCAGACGTACCAACAGAAGCGCGTACAATCAATACCCCAATATCGTGGGAAACGCTGCTCCAGTTAAGAAGAGTCACCTGGCAGTCCACCTGTGGTGCTAGCTGTTAGGGAGTCAGATATTCAGGTGGGAAACCTGTCCCAGCCCCAACCTCTACCATCCGAACCTTTGCAGATACCGCATTTCTCTTTTCTGCGGGTGCTATTATAATCTTTAGACAGTAACTGTAAACCATAAATGAGCCAGAGAAATGGCATAATCTCTAACTTTGGAATAAATAAATGTAAAGACTTAACATATACATTTTGATTTTAATGATTATGTAGTTACACGAATGGAGAGTGTGATACCTGTGAAAGATGTAGCTGAAAAATATATATGCGTCCCAACAACCTCCTGCGAGTCAAGCTATTACTGACTGACGTACGCGCCTCAAGCCGATGGGGGTCATCAAATTAATGTTTCTGAACATCAAGTCATAAAATTTGGTATTAAAATGTACCATAAAATTTCTTGTAAATAATGTGGAAACTTAATAGGTCTGCGTCAAATTAAAAAAAAATCTGTGTGTGCTAATTAAGTTAGGGTTATATTGTATACATCTCCTATAAATAAAAATAATAATAATAAAAAAAAATCTAAAAAATCTAATGAAATTTCGTATTCAATTTTAGGACCTTGTTATGAAAGTTTACTACTTTGATTCTGCCTCTAAGCCTCTGAGAATTAAGTTCACATGCAAATATCCTAAAGTCGTTTAGCAGTAGCCAAGTTTTCAAGAATTCGGTGAGGTTCATCACGGTCCTCTGTTGAGGTACCACAACAGATCACATATACATTAGCAAGTTTCCATGCTTACACTTGCAGCCTACCGTGAAAGGAGTTAACAGAATGTACTTCTGTGACTTTTAGACAACTTTGCGGCACTAAAATTAAGTCATTGCTGTTGCATGTTGTTGTCAATGCAATTGCATGCAACATTGATGAAGTCAATGACAGTATTTGCTTGTTCTTTTACTGTTATGAAATAAAAGGTGTTCCCTTAAGAGCGCTTATTTCAAATTTAGATCCATAGTCTTTCGTAGCTTGATTAGTAGGGAAATTGTATGGAAATCGGTCTATTAAAGAGGTTTTCACGTTCATTTAAGCGTGTCTGCGGAAAGCGTGTCTGGCAAGGAAAGAAGTCGAACTACTTTCGGAGAACTCTGCTGCAAGTAACCCATATGCCTCTAGTAAATACTGGTGCATTCTAACTTTAATTGGTGTAACAAATTACAAGCTGGTCATGGAGCCTACTTGTATGTTAACCAAGAAAATTTGGCTAAAATCTGAAGATGTGGCCGCAGTAACATTGCCCTTCGAGAATGACGAGCAGGTGCTGTGAATGGTATTCGCTGTCACAAGCTGATGAACAACTACTACTGGCCTCAAATTGTTGAATAGAATATTGTATTATGGAAGGCGAATTTTGACGGGGTACTATCTCACATCACGGCAATGTGAAATGTCTATCATAGTCAAGTGATTTGAAACCGTTGGATTTCTTTCTTTCGAAGGAAAGATATACGACGATAATCTAAAAACAATTTCTGCACTGAAAGACTAAATTCAACGCACCTTTGATGAGATTGAGTCGGCATAATGCCAAACAGTTATTGAAAATTTCGTAAAGAACTAACGAGTACCGGTAACATGTAGATGTGGAATTAAAAACTTCGAATAAATGACTAACGAAAAAAAGGTGATTCAAGGTGATTCAGATCTTTGGCTGCTTTTATTTTTGAAATGTGATTCGTTTATTTTTTTTTTTTTTCAGATGATTGGTTTTACAAGCTTTGGTAAACTCAATCATCGGGCGATACTTAGTTCAACAAGGCGTATTGAAAATGGAGTTTTATGAAAATGCTTGTTTTACGAAAAATGCATTTCAGCATGAATAATGGGGCACATTTTTACCTGAACAGATACGTTAACAAGCTACTCTGTCGCATTTGGGATACTGAAAATTGTCATGTCATCGAAGAAAATGATGATTTATGAACCTACTGCGAGTCACTCCTCGGTGTGTTTTTAGGTTGGTCACCGGACCGTACTTCTTCAGAAAAGATGTTACGGTTAACGGAGAACATTAATGTGATATGATATTAAGGTTTGAACGGCCTGAATTAGATAACATGGACTTGGACAACATGGTGGTTTCAACAGTTAGGTGCCACTTGCCACACATTACATGAAACAATGATCCTATTGTCAACGAAGTTCCCAAATGGACTATTTCCCAAAATAACGAGATCAAATTGCCGCTAAAATCTTGCGATTGGACACCAGTGGACTTCTATCTCTCGAGCTACGTGAAAAGTATGGTCTATGCCAATAAGCCTGAGACAATTCCAGTGGGAAAATCGAAATGATACGCGTAATAAATGACATACAGAACTATGCAAAAAATTCATGGAAAATTTGTATAGGCGTATACTTTATTGGAGGAGGAGTTGTAATGGGCGCTTAAGAGATATTTCGCTTCGTATTTAAATACAAAACACATAATGAAATAAAAAAAAATTTACAAAAAAATCAGTGACCATATTGAACCACCCTGTATGCATCAGATATTTCATAGAAAGCTTATATATCTAAACTTTTACTCTGCACTAAGCCATTAGAACTTTTTATATAAACTTTTTTGTTGGCCGTAATAGGTGACCCTTTACAATTCATGTAAATGGCAAGCGATACCCAGAACGAGGGGTGGGAAATAGAGGAGCAGAAAAGTGCAAGCAAGAGTTTATAGCTTTCGGTAGCGTTTACTTGTCATTGGTGTGTTGTTGCTTGCCTGCATTACCGCTACTGTCATTGCTTCTTAAAAGCCGCCAACCCTTTCTCTGCTATCTGCGAATTCTCTTGTTAAATGCCATTCACTACTTTCGCATGTTGTTGTCATTGCAATGAGAGTGCAATCATTGTTAAAACTTGGCTGTTGTCAGGGTTGTTGCTTTTGGTGTTGTTTCTGCTATTGCATAACAGCCGCTGTTGTTGATGACTTTAATATGTTGACAATGACAGATATAAAAACAAGAAAATTTACTTACAAAAGAAAATCGTACCGAGCAACAGCAACAGCAAGAACAAAAAACAAGAGCACACATAGCAATATGAATGTCAGTTTGACAAGTTGCATACGGACAGACATGTGTAAGTGCACATGCATAGCTTACCTATGTATGTTACCTACCCGATTCCGCCCCACCGCATCGCATTCCACTAAAGGTAGTAGCAGATTTCTCCATCCATCACCGCATACGCTCATGGGCACGTCCGAGCCACTCGTTCATAAACAACGTACTATAGACGCTTGTTGTTCGTTACAGAGTCTTTGACATCCCTGGAGCGCATGAAACGTATTGGGCGCACTGGTCGTAGATTAACCGAAAATGGCAAAATAAATCGAAGGGCGGAACTAATTTCGAAATGACTCGAAATAGGCGGACAGTCGAACAAAATGAGACAATCAACGAACGTGTGGCACTACTACACAGACATGCACACACATGTAATACTAACAAAAGTAGAACATCATGCATTCAAGCTGAATAAAAATTGTCCCGTTGTAACCAACAGCAGGCAAACGACAATTTCGACTCATGAAAAAAATTGAACTGCAAACTTCCTCCAGCGTGTAGTTGACAACAAGGAAGAAAATCCAATGCAGAACTTAGCAGTAGAATTAGAAGATTTGGTCAGAAAAGTCAGGCAATGAATGCTTGAAATTATCGTAAAAATGAGCTTAATGTGGCACCGGAGCGCATGTGGCAGTGTGTGAGGTCGTACTCGTATGCGTATGCATAAGCATGAATTTGTGTGTGTGTGTTGAACGCAAAGAAAGCACCCCCCTCCTTCGAAGAAACGTAACCGGCAAATGGGCTATTGAAGCCGCTTTGAGGCATCCAATGGAACGGAAATTACGAGTAACAATTGCGTGAAAGAATAAATAGGATAGGGAGGAAAATTATTGACCGAATGGGGTTTAGTGCTGCCACATGTTTTTCAATAATGCACATGTTTAACTTAAATTTATAAATTAATAAATTTATTTAGCAATTACGACTGCGGTTACAACTACTGAAACGAATTGAGCTCCAACTGAAATTACAATTGAAAATCAAACACAAATAAAAACAACAATTAAAATTGAAATTACATACATTCAAAATTACAATTGACAATAGTCACGATTACAAGTACAAAAAAACATAATAATTATAATTACAATCACAATTAAAAGTACCATTCGTAATTATAATTATTATGTTGGTACCCGGTCACTGGAAGGTAGGGGATCATGCAGCCAGACCCAACCTCCCTTTCGTTCCCATCTTCAGAAGCTGTCAAGCGGAGGGTGTGAAAGTAAGTCTTTTCCACTATTAATGCGAATGTTCAGGCCTTCGGTAAGCCTTTCCTAAAGCAAATGAATGAAATCTCAGACCTAGAGATAAAAAGTTGTCTGCTGTACTTGGAGCTCACGAAATGGGTCTGACTCAAAAAAATAAAAAAAAGAAGGAAAAAAACGAGAACTGTGGTGGTAAAAAGGCGCTGGTCGTTTATTTGGATTATTTTAATAGAAATACTCAAGCACTTCAACAACAACAACATAATTTGGGATTTCCCAAACTAATTCAACTTAGATAAGAATGTGCCAAAATTCTTGTTCGAGTTATAGAGAAGTTCGTGGTAGCGAAATTCGAGTTATGAGACTAATATTGAGTCTTTATTGATCTCTTAATCTATTGCCACCCGAATTAGTTCGAGTTATAGAAAATTAATCTCAGTTATTATCACATATATAATTATAATAGTAACTACAAAAAAAATATTCAAATAAATACAAATTTTATAAAATTACAATTTGTTTAATTATAATAACCATCACAATTATATTTACAACCACAACTTCAAATCTAGCTACAATTACAAGTCCAACAACATATTAAATTACTAATATAATTACTGTTGCAACTTAAGTAAATATAATAATTATAATTACAATTGCAATTACACATCAATTACAAGTACGATTACAATAACAGTTTTGATCATAATTATAAATATATTGTAATTACAATTACTAGTACCATTACAATTATAACTAGATTACAATTACGATTACAATTGTTATAACAATACCAATAACAATTACATATTTATTTTATTTTCTTAGAATAAATTTTCAATTGCAATTACATTTCAAATTACCATAACAATTACCATAAAAAATAAATTAGTAATATAATTACGATCACAATTACAATAAATATAATCAGTGAAATTACAATTGTAATTACACAACAATCACGAACAACATTGCAATTACAGTAATAATCCAAATAATATTTATAATTACAATTACCATTACTATTATTGCAATAATAACTACTACAATCGCAAAGCAAATTCTATTATTATTACAAGTAAAATTATAATTACAATTATAAGCGCAATTATAAATACAAATATGATTACAAATCCCATCCCTTTTTGATTGTAATTATAATAGCGATTACAATTACAATTTTTAATACTATTATAATGGCAATTAGAATTCCAATAACAATTAGAATAATTACAATTACATTAAATACTCCAATTACTATTATAATTCCAATTACGATTACAGTTACCATTACAATAACAATTACAATTGCAATAGCAATTAAAGTAGGAATTAAAATTACAATTACAATGGCAATTACAAATATAAATATAATTACAATTACAAACATATATAAGTGCAATTGGAATTACAAATTTTATTATAATTACATTTACAACTTTATTACAATACTTCTTCAACCTCAATTAAAAACAAAGTTAGTTGTTTTTCGATCTGACAACACTACTAACCTTAAGTCAAATCAAATGTGAATAGCCGCACAATTTGCCTGATTCTAGTATGACCAACACACACTCAAAGCCTCCCACTCCACACAAATATAAAAACCATAAATATAGACACGATAAACAGCAAAATAATTCTTGCTACTCCCCTAATTTTTTTCTCTACGCCCGCTAGCTACGCTTCGAAAAACTACCCAACTAAACTGCACTGATTTATGTCACTTGTCTTCGACATTCCGGCTCATCTAGTGTTGTGGTTTTATGATTGGAATTACGACCTGTATAAAGCGAACCGTAGGCAATGTTCATAATTGGAAAGGGGGGTGCGGTGAATTAACTACTCAAGCGTGCGTTTACGAGTATCAGTTAGGCTGCTTCCGTTCGCAATAGCGAGAAGAAATGCATTATCCGCTTGCGGTTACGTGCGTTTGTTAGGAGTAATGATGTTGATTAAGTTCGCATACCATATTTGTTGATGTTTTTGTTGTTGCCAGCTGATTGGTTAGTTCTGCAGGCAGTGTCACTGACCGTCCTTCTGCGCCAGCGACACAATCACATCAAGCGGTCCGTAATTATTACTTTGCTTCTGTGACATAAACACGACGATACTCACATATTGAAGCTCTGCCTTTTTCCACCTTTACGACCTCTGCAAGGAAATTAATATATTTAAACACTGATTACAATTTCACAAACAGTTTGGTTGCACCGCAACCGACAGGTAATCCATTGAATTATTTAGTCAATTAGATACGCCGGCAATTATGGGGATTTAATTTGTTGCCAATTTGTGTGCAATGCACAACAGATTTCAGATATTCGTCGATGGTATAGAAATTAGTTAACTGTCTATTCTGTCTATTGATAATTGTTGTTGCTGCAGAATTACTAATAATTTTGCACATCTCGTTATCGAGCGATCTCCGCTAAGAGTTTTGGAATTTCAAATTGAAAAAATAAGTAATAATAAAATAAAATAAAATAAATATAATTTTTTAATCGCACTTGGATGAAAAATTAGTAAGGATGTAAGACTTGGCTTAACTTTATACTGAAGTACAGGTTTTTGATTACTTTTTCCGAATAACGTTTAAACGTTCTGATTACGTGGTAAGAAATCTCTTGCGATTGGGTGAAAGATTAGACCTTTGTTCAAAGAAAAACTAAGGGAATCAAAAGAGTCAGTTGAAGGTAAATCAATATAAGAAAGAAAAAGCCACAAAAAGCAAGTTTGTGTCCAAATCCACCCAGTAAAAGTCGGTTCGTGCCCACTAATCTAAAGGCACTCGATTTTTTTATTATTATTGATTGGCTGTTTGCGCAGTGCGACCTACTCAAACAGTTTTAGGCTGTTTATAGTTCCTAAAACTAAAATAAAAAAAAAATAAATAATTGGCGCGTACACTTCTGTTAGGTGTTTGGCCGACCTCCTCCTCCTATTTGTGGTGTGCGTCTTGATGTTGTTCCACAAATGAAGGGACCTACAGTTCCAAGCCGACTCTGAACGGCAGATATTTTTATGAGGAGCTTTTTCATGGCTTTTCCATTGGCTGCCGAGGGGCGACCGCTATTAGAAAAATGTTTTTATTAATTTTGCTTTCACCGAGATTCGAACCAACGACCTCTCTGTGAATTCCGAATGGTAATCACGCACCAACCCATTCGGCTACGGCGGCCTAAACTGCTGTAGGCTTAATTTCTACCAGGAGGTTTGGATCTATTAGTCTTTTCTACTGTCGCCTGCCCGATTGGGCTCTCCAGTGGTCGATTAGGCCTCGTTGTTCCTGCTCACGTAGAAAGGCACTTTTGAAGCTGTTATTTTTAGGACCTACCAGGGGAGTGTTTGCCCCCTTTTTCTCTAAAGTGTTCGCAATTTCATTCACTTCGTGCACCTCATGTCCCGAAACCCACATCAAGGTAACAGAGTTTCTTGATGCTAAAGTGTTGAGGATTTTAAAACATTCCCAGACCAACCTTGATTGGAATAAGAAGCTATCGAGAGATTTTAGAGCTGCTTGACTGTGAGAGAGAATTTTAATATTGGCACCGCGCGTGCCTCTCCGTAGACATTCTCTGGCACTCAGCTCTAAGGCGTGGACCTCCGCCTGGAAATGGAAGACACTAGACATTAGAAGAAATATTTTCTCACAATAATGTCGTTTTCGATTTGATAAGTGGCACGCTAGGCTCCCCATCACTCCTCGAGAAAATTATTTTTAATATTACTCAGCAAAGCTCACGAAATGACGATGTTTGCTATTTAACAATGGTTAAAACTAATTATGAATCCAATGCTCCGGTTTCTAAAACTTTGAGAGAATTTAATGAGCTTTAAAATCATATTGGCGTATGTGCGCTTTGAGATTAAAAGGCATCTCCGATATCCCTTAGGTCAGAAAGGTCTAAATATCTAAGACTTGACTGGATAGGAAGCTAAATTGAGGGATTACAGATAGAATACGCAAAGCTATGACGGCGTGGTATACCTGAGGAAAGATAATTGGAAATAATGAGGGTTAAACCCCAGAATGAGACTTTGGTTCTACACATCAGTAGTTAGACCAATTCTCTACTATGGTATTGCTATATGGTGATATGCCCTTGGGAAGGGCGCGCACATTAAAAGATTTGGCTAGGTCCAAAGACTAGCATCTGTTCTTATAACCAGTACAGGGGCAACCGCACCCTCGAAAGCATTGTATGCGACATTAAACTTCTTTCCGGTAGACCTGCAGGCCAGATATATCGCGCGTGGTGAGGCAATAAAGCTGAACACTTCAAGTAAGTGGCCAAATACGAACTACGGCCACGATAAAACTTTGGACGGCATTTTCGAGCTTCCCGGATAGGTTGACTATGCAGTCCCACCTACACTTACCATTACAACGTTCACGATGCTCCTATCGTCGAGGGAAGAGTGGGAACGGGACAAGGTAATTCAGAGAGAGTTCATTCATGTATACTCAAATAGCTCAAAGCTCAAAAGCAGGGTTGGTGGATGTGTATATTCCGAACATTGAAGGTAAATGCAGAGCCGATGAACTAGCGAAACTATGCACCAAACTGGCCGATTAATACATAGACAAAGGTGGGAAAGGGGATATAGTCATACCACTGCAAACATGTAAGCTGCTCATCTTTGAGGAAATAGTAAGAGCAGCGAATGAAAGATGCATAATGAAACCACTTGCAGAATCGCCCGACAACTGTGGCCAACTCTCAATGCTAAACGCACAGAATCTCTGCTAGAAGAGATAAGTCAGTCTTGGCACTCTAATTTCAATTTTAACAGGGCACTTCCTAATCGGCAGGTATGCCTAGAAGATGGCTGCGCAAATACATGACTTCTGCGCAAGTTGTCTAGATGAGAATGAGTAAGGCACGATCCCGCACCTTTTGTGCCACGGCCTATCCAGACGTAGGCTCATCATTGTAGGTAGACAATCCTTTAATGAATTCGAAGATCTTATTTCCGTCGAAATGAAGGATATTCTAAAATTTTTGAAGAGTACACACTGGTTTTAGGAGAGATAAAGACAGGTTCCCCACGCAGCCTCACAATGGGCTATTAGCCTGAGTGTGTTCCACAGAACAACCGCTTCAACCTAAAGTAACCTAACCTAGAACTGTGTCATCAGATCAAAGCTCCAGTGTCTGTTCATTCTTGTGCTGGCAAATAAAACATTAACAACCAGTTCGAAAAAATGCATACGTAGAAGCAGACTACTGGACCACTACTAGTTTTGGAACTTTGAAAGCTAACATCAGTTTTCGCTTTGGACACAACTGTCTCAGAGAAATCAAACCCGCCTACCGTGGAAGTAGATTTTTCACTGACGCATTGGGTGTGAAGCTGAATTGAAACTAAGTTCTTTGAAACGATCGGCCATGCATGAACACTAGGCCGGGTCGATTTGTGGGGAGGCAAAAAAATCGCCCATTGCTCTGTGAAAATCATATTCTAGGGATCAAAATAAGAAACTTTGCCAAAGGAACCATACCTCTAAAACGAATTCTGATGTCCCCCAATTTGGGTCGAACTTTTTAGTTTCTTTTCTCATGTAAAGGCCAAAAATGGTGATATTTTGAAATGATTGTATGGGGAACCCCCCGTTTAGAGGTATAGTTCCTTCGGCAAAACTTCTTATTTCGATCCCTAGAATACGATTTTCAAAGAGCAATGAGCGATTTTTAAATGGACCCGCCCAAATGAGCACACACAACTGCCGTGGTCGCCTAGTAAATGCCCATTGACTCGAAAACCACATTAACCCCCTTTTTTGCCAGGAGTTGGTTTTCAATTTAATTTTCTATGACTTTCAATGAATCTTTAAAAGGCTTTGCAAAATAGTAAAATATACAAGTTGTAATAAATTTTATAACAACAATGCAATAAATCACCAAGAGCGACACTAATAAATGCATTGAAAATTTATTAAAAAAAGTTCTCCATAAATACCAAAGAATTTGAAGCGGGTGTTTGAAAAATGTATACCCAACGCATAATATTTTCATTGCCCACACACTCGAGTGCTATATACAGGTAGGTTAATGCTGCAACAAAAACTATTACAACAATACCAAACAAGCAAACGAATGAATGAATGAACGAATGCATAAATGAAATGTCATAAATAATTGAAAGAAGAGGGGAGGAAATGGTTATTGAAAAGTCATAAATCTCTGAAGATGCATGAATATCTATGTGAGTGTGCGTATGTTGAATTTGTTAACGTGTATGTGTGGGTAAGCCACACGTTTTCACAAATCCAAGGAGCATAAATAAAGACATAAGCAACAGGAATAATAATGGTTTGTACGAGTATGTAGTGAGTGAGTGAGTGAGTGAGTGCAGTGACAACAAGTAAACAGTTGCACAAGCAAAGCAATAACAATGTTCGAATAGCAATAATAACAAGTGCAATAACGATAACAACTACAATGAGTGTAATAACAAATTCATTGCCGTCCATGTCATGCAATCTTAGGTGAAGTGCGATGAGGTGAGCTGAGGTGAGGTGAACTGAGCCAATGTCTTGTGCTGGCAACAATCACAAGTTTCATGTGTCATCCGAACTGAACCCCAACAACATTGAAATATGAAAATCAGTTAAGCGTTTCTATTTTGCTTTTATAAAACTTGTTTTGTTATTTTTTCCTCTTTACGGCACTTCTCAAGCGAGCGCAAAGATGCAAGAATGCGAGCCTGAAGAGTGTTGAGTGTGGCATGTTGGCACAAGTATATATTTGGTACTAGCAGCAGCTTCTTGTGGCATGACAGTATCTGCACACCGAATTATGAACGAAAGGGAATATATTGCGAAACTTATTTTTTTTTTTCTGTAAAAGGACTGCGCGGGCGCCGTAGCCGAATGGTTTTGTGCGTGACTACCATTCGAAATTCAGAGAGAACGTAGGTTCGAATCTCGGTGAAACATCAAAATTAAGAAAAAGTTGTTTCTAATAGCGGTCGCCCCACGGCAGGCAATGGCAAACCTCCGATGGTATTTCTGCCAAGAAAAACCCCCTCATAAAAAATATCTGCCGTTCGGAGTCGGAACAACATCAAGACGCACGCCACAAATAGCAGAGAGTATTCGTGGGAAGTGGGATTTTTCGTGCGACCCAAATAGGGGGACATCAGAATTCGTTTTAGAGGTATGGTTCCTTTGGCAAAGTTTCTTATTTTGATCCCTAGAATACGATTTTCACAGAGCAATGAGCGATTTTTAAATCGACCCGCCCTAATGGATATAGTATAGTATATACCATATTCTTGGTAGTTCCTTCGTCTGTGCAAATATAACCGTCACACGCTCCTAATAACTTGAATGTATTAAGAAAAAAAGCTTACCAATAAAAAAAATTATATAATATATTATTATTATCTTTTTTAACTTTCATTAAAAAAATTTACTACTTTTTCGATTTCATTAACTTTTTCAGTAGTATGCCCCTGACGAAAAAAACAATTTACGAATTCATGGAAAAACGGTCAGAAGCCAGGACTGAAATATTTCGAAATTTCCATCTGCAGCCCACTCTTAAAAAGAATTAATAAAATATTGAGCAAATCAGAAAATTAAACAAAGCTTTTGTCCTATGATATATCTCTGGTTTTGATCGTATATTGAATTATCCAGATATTAGAAATTTGTATGATCGAACTTTGTTGCCTTAATCCAAAACCACTCTCTACCACTACCTTAAAACTAGGTTAGGTTAGGCTAGCCATGTCGCTTGTCCAGGACAAGACACTCGCTGGCCCTAAGGCCCATTGTGATACCTGCATTTGATTTCCTGAGCAATTTAAAGATAATTGTTCCAAGCGCACTCCCGATCCTCCCTCTCAGTATAAATATAGTGACCACTATCATCTGATATGGCTCTGGTCTGATAATCCTCCCTGCCGGATATTCGTGTTTTATACTCTCTTTTCAGATCTATCTTGTGAACCAGATAATGTGTTTTCAATGCGTCTTTCTAGTTGCCTGCTGCTTGAATCCTGGAAGCAGATTTGACCGCTATCCCTTTAACATATGTATATATCAATGACTGGAATATGTAGAATCATTTCAAGCGTTTTTATGACAATCTTTAGGCAGGATTGTGTCTGCACCGCCTCCCACCACACGAAAACTCCATAAGTCAAAATGGGTCTGATCATCGTATTGTCCACCCAGTCGTTGATGTACGGTTTCAGGCGCCATTTTTTATCAAATGTCCTCTTACAGATAAAAAGGGCGTTACTGATTTCTTCATCCTTTCCTCGGTGTTCCTTTTCCAAGAAAGCTTTGAGTCTAGAATTATGCGAGACTTGTCGCAACAACTACATGCCAGATAAAAGTTATGTCAATGGACCAGTCATTAGGCTTTTTTGCTATAAATTAGTGCTATCTAACAACCAATAGTTGACCATCATTTATAAATAATTTCACTTTCCTTTTTTTTTTCTTTCTACACATTGCTGTCTCAAATAGCTTTCGTTTGATACCAATGTAGTATTGAACTACCAAATTTAATTGATTTAATTTTTTATATATAAGTGGCAACCCTATTTGGAGATACTTCTGAGTTAAAGTACTTTTCCTCTGATCCCATAGTGCAATATTTTTTGTATTTATGTATTACAATAATTTTGAACTTTTACAAAGCTGACAACCTAGTTTTGAAGTACCTGAGGACAAAGGTGGGCTCAAATACCTTTCTTTTGGTACCCACATTGTTATGTTTTTTCTAACTATATATTTGGTTATTTTTACATTTTTAAAGAGAGAAACTCGTTTAGATCGATCAAAAAATCGACTTTTTTTATTGCATAAATCGTTAGTATAACTACTCAAGAATATGTGGTAAAAATTTTAAAGCGAAATTCGCATTATTCCCGATTCTGTGAGCACTTAAGTGACTGCCCGTCGGTTCCGCACCGTAGCGACGTTTTCCTCGAAACTACTTTTTTCCAACTGGTGGGAATTCAAGCTTAAAAAGTTATCGACCAATTGTTCTAAAATTTTTCGGGCTTTGTTTTGTTTTATTCAATTCTAATCTATATGAACCTAATTCCGGGATTATATTACTGTTTAAAACATGTTTTTTTAAGCAAAATAGATGAAAAAATATGGTATAAAAAAACTACTTTGCGTTCAAGCGCCTCAAAAGCATGCAATTTTCAATATTTGTTACCACAATTAGGTTCATATTCTTAGGAAATATGCTGTTAATAAAAAAAAAATTCCTGTTGACTTCAGAGAAAAATTGCAACTTCAGGAATTCCCACCAGCAAGACACTCGGATGGCGATCGTCCATGGACAGCACGCTCTAACGCCACTATCTCACGCGGAAATAGTTTCACAAAACTTTAAAAGTGTAGCTAAAAATATAAATAACATATCCTCTAAGCGTAAACAATTTCTGATTATTCTTTCTTTGTTCAAAAAATTCTCGAAAAACACCAAAATTTGTACCTCCTAAACCGGTTACCCCCTTAGGTAGCTGGTAACACTAGAACTCGTCTTCCTTTGCTTTGTAATATTAATACAAGCTATATACTTGATTGAAATAAACTTTTTAAATAGGTGGCAACACTATTTCAAAATAGTTCATCTTCATTTGATACCTGTATTGTAATATATTTTTCCACTTTACCCGGAAAATAACTTTTCATATCTTCATTAACTCCATTTCCACAATCAAGTGCGAACTCGAATTTCAATTTTAAGTAACTTGACCCGTTATAACTTCGAACACAGAAGGTAAAAATATACGATCCGGATAGATTATTTTCATTGAACCAAGTTTACCGCACTGTATGCACAAACTTTTTCTGTTCCTAATTCGTTTGGCAGGTACTGTATTGCTGCATTCAACCCGACCGCCCCAGTACTACTTCGATCCAAATCACACACTCACATCTCAACATGATTGTTGGCTTTTATTGTTGTCGTTCTTTATAGTATTTCCATTCGATGTGTGTTTGTTGTTGGTATTCGCTCTGGCGCTGCCCGATTTGTGCTGCTTATGGCATTGTGCTTGCCACACAATCGCCGGTTTAGTTGCAGCTATGCGGTGATCAATTGCAAATGCGACACAATTTGCATATAAGTATAATTCGAAATGGCAAATGTGTGCGTGAGTGCACTATATATATGTGGTATGCATGTGGCTGTGCATACAACCATCCATCTGTCAAATGTCAACAATTTAAGCAAAACATTCCAATTTATTGTTGCTGTAAATGCATTTATATTTGGTAGTTTGTTGCAAGTGTTGCTTCGAACCAGCTTCTTCTTTGGCTCCGTGTCTACTATAGATTTAAAACCACGATTTTAGGGTTGCATTTTAATCCAAGTGGGGCCTTGTGTGGTTTTTTTGACTACTTAAAATATTTCCATTTCAGCGCTGATTTCCTTTCTCTCTGTTCGATACAAATTTCGCAGTCAATTTCAAGCCAATTTCTCAGTGAAATACAAATTTGAAATCTCCAGTAAAACAATATAACAGAGAATAATAGGTAGCGCAGGGTTCTTAATGTGTGATAAGCTGCACAGAAATCAGTTGGCGGACCTTTAAGTAAATTTATTTCTCATTATTGCTAAAACCGTGAACATTTTTCGTCTTTGAGACGAGTATGCCAATATAAAAAAATAATAACCGAAAGTCGAATGTACGTAGCCAAGGGCGGGTCGATTTAAAAATCGCTCATTGCTCTGTGAAAATCGTATTCTATTGATCAAAATAAGAAACTTTGCCGAAGGATCCATACCTCTATAATGAATTCTGATGTCCCCCAATATGGGCCGAACGAAAAATCCCTCTTTGACCCATTTAGAGTGCTCCAGTCGAGTCCAAATGTATGACCGACCTCCACTAACTTTGGACGGCCGATCCACCCATGCCAGTGGCACACCCCCTGGAACTCCCTTGGGGGGTTCCCCATACAATCATTTCAAAATATCTCCATTTTTGGCCTTTACATAAGAAAGAAACTAAAAAGTTCGACCCAAATTGGGGGGCATCAGAGTTCGTTTTAGAGGTATGGTTCCTTCGGCAAAGTTTATTATTTTGATCCCTAGAACATGATTTTCACAGAGCAATGGGCGATTTTTTTGCCTCCCCACAAATCGACCCGGCCTATCGTAGCCCGCGAAATTTGAAAATTCACTTTTTAACAAACCTCGTATATGTTACAACAGACTAAGAAAGAAGCTCAAATGCGGTATCGGTTTTAGTTAAGAGAGAGACTTCGGACTGATATAATCAATATCGTCTTCGGAAGAAAAAATAAGAGGAAGCCAGAAAGGCGTACGAAGTAAGTCATTAGAATACTAGCCGGGTATCAAAACGCTTCAGTCCCGTACAAATTTCCGGCAGCACAATCCCAATGAGCTCATAACCTACCCAATTCAGAGAATATATTCGTTAAATAATCACAAATAACTTCAAAACTAACTCGGAATCGACAGAAATCTGTGCCGTCCGTCGTAGACTAAATCTTCTTCTAGCTGCAATCGAGCGAAGAGACTTATTATATATAGCGTTTCAGGAAATAAGATCCATCTCTTGCGAAGAAGGAGACAAAATGATTCCATTCACTTAGTGTTTATGGTTAGCGTCGCTTAGAGACATACAGAAAGAGACAGCTGATGCGCGTTGTTGATTATCTTGAGCATTTTTAAATGCGTTGGTGAGTCGTCAAGTGTCTTAATTGAGCAAATGTATGTTGGGCACCTACACTTCAAGAATGTATCTGCTCTCAGCTCTTGAAAAATATTGTGCATTGGTAGAAACAGGTTTATTTTCCAAGTGCAAGGAATATTATAAACTTCCGTCGCCCATACTTTAAGCCTTTATTTATCTAGGTTATATCTATTTAGGTGTATCTATTTAGGTTAAAAAACAAGTCCAAATGACTCACACGATTAAAGACTTCTGATCCACAAAAATATGCGCCATTATTATAGACTCTTAAGCTAATAGAAGAATTGGTCTAGGATGGGCTTCGTTGGGAAAGCTCGAACATATTTTTAAAAGCAATTCGACTATATGCCTTCAAAAAGAGGCTGTGATAAGTACGTCCCACCTGTTATAACTTATGGCTGAGAAACGTCTACTCTTACGAAGGGTGCTGTACGGAAATCGCGCGTGGCTCAAAAAGCAATGGGAAGATCGATACTGGGCTTAAGCAGAAGACATAGAATTTCAAATGCAGCTGTGGCACAGAAAACAAAATTTACCGATGTAATCGAAATAGTAAAAAAATCAAAATGGAGATAGACTGGCCATATAGCGCACTTTTCGGATAGCAGATGGCCAAAGAGATGCCTAAAGTGGAAACCCCGAGAAGACAATAGGAAAATTGCCAGACTGACCACAAGAGGGAGCGATGATATCAAAAGAATAACGACTAATTGCATAAAAACAGCACAAGATAGAGAAAATTGGAAATGGAGGAGACTTAAATTCAACAGTGAACGCAAATGGATGGATGATTATGATGATGAAAGCCAAAGTTCATGTGGTTTTGTACGATTTATTTCAAATATTGGGTTGGGGAATAAGTTCATATCGTTTTTATATCCTCTTTTATTTTACAACGATCTGTTAGCTGTTAGCCCAGAGCTCGTTTTGCCACTCCCTTCTGCGGCCATCACAGCCACGGTTAGCAAAGGGCTAACTACCACCCACAAGCGAGATTGGCAGGCTGAGAGAGGTTGCAGATGGACAAAACTGATGTTACCTGTCATGTACGATCGACTGTCGCAAACCCTTCTGTCATTAGGCAGAGGAGAGTGTAGACGGCTGGTTGGACTGATGACGGGCCACTTTCTGTGGGCAAAGCACATGGATAGGTTGGGCATCTCAGACAGTGTACTTTGCCCAGCTTGTGAGGAGGAAGATGAGACGGCGGACCACTTCCTGTGTGTCTGCCCCGCCTTCGCTCGAATCAGGTTTGAGGTCTTTGGCACTGATGTGTTAAGAAGCGACCATCTTGGCTCCTTGGCACCACAAGATCTACTCAGATTTCTTCGGAGATCGGGTAGATTTAAAGAAAATTAAAAGGGAATCCAAGTGTAGTACAATGGACTCAATTAATGTCTGAGTGCTGCCCTTGCTAGTTATCCCGACAAAAAAAAAGCTCTTTGGCAAAGGCTAAGTATTCATTCGATAGAACTCGTTCTGCTCCTCAAAACTATGTTAATTGTATTTTTGAGTTATTTAATTTCTTATTAGTTCTGCAGCCCGGGACATTTGCGATTTGTATGAAGAGGGTGTCATAGGCGAGTTCAAAGTGTTCAGATTGAGTGCAAAGTCAAAAATGGCGACCTTGACGTCAATGACACGTTCCGCCGCGGAAGGTCTTCTGCATTTGATGAAGAACGTGTTAAATAACTTTTAAAGGATTTCAATGGGATCCACCAAAAAACCAGGAGCCTGCATGCCTCACGAGCTCAACGCAGAAATCAAAAAAAGTCGCCAGCAAATTGCGTCGCAGCATCTCGCCCGCCATCGAGCAACACACGGTCATAAACAATGCTTTTTGTACCTAATCGTCACGGGAGATGAGAAATGGTGTCTATACATCAATATGAAACAAAGAAGGGAGTGGGAGTTTGAACTGTTTGATATAATTATTGCTTTTTGTTTAAATAAAAGTCTTCGGTAAAAACGCTAATAACTTATTCCCCAAGCCAATAGTTTAGATCAGCTTGATTCCAAATTAGGAATGCTTTAGAGACAAAACGGCAGGTCATCCAATATGCCTCAGCTCTTCTTCTTTCTTAATTACATTGCGGCGTTATTCTCCTGTTATGAGTGATGTGAAGTGTTGTTGGATACCTATAGAATATCGACATAATAGTTAATTGTTGATACTATTGCTCACGCACAGTTACTGAACAATGAGTATGCCTATGTGTGTGTGTGAGTTATACCCTGGTTTGAAGATTCGATAGCGCTAACAATCAGTTGGTCTGGAAATCTGCAATTGCAGTTGAGCTGTGTGCACCCTTATCACACCATTTTAACCAAATTCAAGGAATCAACAACTAACAGCCACAACTTCCTTGCAACACATTATAAACGTGTAAATTAGGGTGGGCCAAATTCTTTTCTCAAGAATAATAATAACAATTTAGTTTCTCTAGTATGTCCATATGGCTATGGTCGATGCTTCGGCCTCAAAGGTCTTTTGTGTCTTACTACAAACTACTACTCAAGCCAAATTCTTTCAGTAAATTTTCCGGCTTGTAGACAAATTTTAAAATATCTGCAATGGCAGCATTCTTGATTTCGTTAGGATCCATTTGATCTGTATGAAAGATGAGCAGCCTTGTCTTTGTCAAAGCAATACGGTTGCAATATTTCTGCCCTCTGGTTTCGCCATCCTCCAGACAGAGCCGACACTTTGTCTCAATGGCAATTTAAGTAATAGTGGCCTGTTAGCAAAGTAACTATTTTCTTTACGTCTACTTTGCGCATTTTATGCAATTCCCTATCGTAGTTAAAAGAAAAGCCTTTTAGCTTGACGAAGTTCTTATGTGACTTCCCAATGGGTAATTCTTTGGGCATTCTCTCAACTACTAGCCCTGCATTTAGCTTCTACCCAGTTAACATCGCAGTATGGTGCTGCACCGGGACCCTACACTAGAAACTTCATCAGCAAATTTATTATCTTTTCTTCTCGAGTTTCCGGGCCACTCACAAAACTACAACTTTATTTGTTGTATGATACTATGTCCTCCCAGTTTCTAATCATCGCGGTCTGAGATTATGATTTCAAACCTGCAATTTAAAACACATTTTGGGGTCATATATTATATCCTAATGCGGTGTCTCTGTTGTGATACTTGCATGGCTAAGTCCAGGGAGATCTTTCTCAAGTAGGATTTGCATTTTTAATACTCTTCTAGCTGCACATTTTGAGGTGTGTCCAACTGGCGTCGCTTAGCGGAGGAAAGAAACGATTGGCGTGCTTTGTTAAACTCGACCAAAGTCGCTTAAGTGGTTCATGACACCATTTATTACCAATCAGGCTTGTCCCTGATATGAAAGAGAAAACAGAAGGTGGGTGCGTCGTTACAAGTTCGATTTCTGGATTCTTTATTTTTAGCTTTCATTGCATGTGATTTATCCGTTACTGAAATTAGTGGTTGAAAAAAGACAGACCGAGAACGATCGAATAATTTTGTTCAAAAGTGTTACTACGAATTGCACCTTCAAGGAAAAAAATTACAAAAAATCCACAAAAGTTTTTAGCAACACCATTTGAAGTCTATGTTCCACCTACGAATGACGAGAAAATGTATCATCGTCATATTGGCATTACAATACGGGATGGACCATTGTCTTTTCTACAATACGCCTGCATTTTGTTCTACATTCCGCTGTTGATTTGTGAGATTCTCATCCTCTTGTAACCGTGTTCGCCGTGGTCGTCCTCTTTTTCTGGTTTCGGCCCCTTCTGTTTTTGCTTCAAAACTTTTTTGGTCGTTCTTTTGCTACTCATTCTTCGGACGATTCCATATCAACGGAATCTTTGCGGCTTTATAATATTTAATTTAAATTTCGACCTACCGTCTTCTAATCGTAAAGGCCAAATATTTTCCTAAGAATTTTTGTTTCAAATCGCATCAGTAAATTCGCTAAACTTTAAGGATCCATGTTTCGCAGCCGTAGGTTAGAACCGGTCTTATGATAGGTTTGTACATCTGCAGACTTTTTCTTTTATTCTTCTGATGCCAATGAAGGTTTCATAAGTTTGATATGTCCAAAATATTCTCCTGATAGCTGCCTGAATGCGATATTGTATTGATAAGGACGTATCTTTATTTATGTTAGTGCTACGCCCTGTTTGAACTCAAAATTAGAATCGGAAGTTTTCTGATGTGACTCTCTTGATCGTGTCATGTACGAGGGCGGTTCAATAATCACCCGCGTTCGATGACAGAGGGAAGTTGGTGTTAGCATCGTTTGCTGTCATCTATTAAACGACGGCAAGACAAATTATAGACTGATTGATAGGTTAGTTTGAATTTGGCAGCTATTCGAGTAAGATGTGTTTCGTGATTATCGCTAAGATGGAAAAAGAACAGTATCGTTCGGTAATTCGCTTTTTGTTTTTGTTTGGGGAAAAATGCGAGTGGATAAAAGCAAAGTTGAATGCTATCTATGGGGACGCTTCGCCATCTTTGACCATAATTAGATATTGGTTCAACGAATTTAATCAATTTTAAGGAATTTAAACAAGATGGTATTCGCTTTTGATGAGGAGAGGCCAACACACCCTTCAGACTTGGTTACCGAGGAAATAATTTAAAAAAGTCCACGACGTGATCCTAGCTGATCGACGAACGAAAGTGCGCGAAGCAAAAGAGGTCGTACGTATGTCGCTCGGAATAGCAATTAATATTTTACTTGATAGGTTGGCAAAAATCAAAACAATGGATTACTCCCGGGGAATCTGCTCCAAAGAAGGCGAAGACAGTTCCATCGTCCGGAAAGGTCATGGCGAAATTTTTTTGGGATGCAAACGGCGTCATCCTCAAGAATTTTTTATAAAAAGAAAGGACAATACTACAGTGAGTTATTGGGCCGCTTCCACAAAAAATTCAAGGAGACACGGCCGCATTTTTCGAAAAAGAAGGTGCTATTTCACCACGATAACGCACCATCACATTCATCCGAAGTTGTCGCCGCCAAACTGCATGAATTTCGTTATGAGGTGCTGCCATACCCGTCGTATTCACCCGATCTGGATCCCTGCGACTTTTTCTTGTTCCCTAACGTGAAGAAATGGCTCGCGGGGAACAAATTGAGCTCAAATGAGTCAAGTAATCCCCGAGACAGAGGCGTATTTTGGAGACTTCGGCAAATCCTATTTTTTTGAGGAGTTAAAAAGTGGCCGGAGCGTTGGTAGAATTGTACCTTTCTAAAAGGGGACTATGTTAAAAAGTGAATTTTTTTATTTGAAAAAATGGTGTTTTAATTTCTAACACGAGTACTTGGTTTTTTCTTCATTTATCTTGAGGCAGGCAATGGCAAACCTCCGAGTGTATTTCTGCCATGAAAAAGCTCCTCATAAAAGAATATCTGCCGTTCGGAGTCGGCTTAAAACTGTAGGTCCCTCCATTTGTGGAACAACATCAACAGGCACACCACAAATAGGAGGAGGAGCTCGGCCAATCACCCAAAAAGGGTGTACGCGCCAATTATATATATATCTTGAGACCCGCTGGTCTTGTAGCTCACACGAGCCGCATGAAAACGTTCTTAAGAGTCTCCATATTTTTACAAGGATGACGATGTCGTCAGAATAGGCTCATATTTGTATCGATTTATAAAATATTGTGCCCCCTTGAGCTATTTCGTTGATTGCTGAATGTAGTGTTAACTTAAACAAAAGCGGTTAAAGTGAGTCGTCTTGTCTGACGCCAGATTTCATTTCACATTCGTCTGATTGTTCACTTCATAGTTTTACTTCAGCGTTTGATAAGAGTCATATTAAGTAGATTTACTACTGTGGGCAAAAAGTAAGGGGAATTTATTTGTCAAACTTCGCGGGATTAAAATTTCGCTCTAGTCATTTTTTTCATGAGTTGGCAGCACTGTTAATAACATCTGGGCCAACTTTCATGTGAATGTCATTATCAGTAATATATTTACGCTTGTGTTTACCAAACGACCAAGAGTGCTCTTTTCGATTTTTTGAATGTCTCATTTGATTGAGCAGAGAGTTGCCATCAAATTTTGTTTGCGGAATGAAATTTCGGCTGCGGAAACGTTTAGCATGTTGCAGAAGGCATTTGGTGATTCGACCATGTCGCAGAAAAATGTTTATAAGTGGTACAAAGACTTCAAAAAGGGTCGAGAACGTGTTGATGACTTGGAGCGCTCCGGACGACCATCGACGTCAACAGATGACCAACACGTCAATAAAGTGAAGGAGTTAGTGCTCAAAAATCGTCGGTTGACTGTTAAAGACCTTACTGATATATGATCGGAATATCAGAAGGATCTGTGAAAACCATTTTGAAAGACCATTTGGGCCTACGAAAAGTCAAATCTCGTTTGGTACCGAAAACTCTCAATTTCTTGGAAAAAAGTCGTCGCGTTGATGTGTGTGAAACAGTGCTTTCAGACTATCAGGACAAGCTCAAATGCATCATTACGGGAGATGAGACTTGGAT
The DNA here is from genome assembly GCA_037575425.1 of Anastrepha fraterculus. Taxonomy (NCBI): domain Eukaryota; kingdom Metazoa; phylum Arthropoda; class Insecta; order Diptera; family Tephritidae; genus Anastrepha; species Anastrepha fraterculus. The sequence continues at coordinate 66,227 of JAYXIM010003748.1, forward strand.
TTATGCTTACGATCCTGAAACAACCGACCAATCAAGCGAATATCGTGCTAAAGGCGAGGACAGACCGAAAAGAGCACGTCAAAGTCGTTCAAAAATAAAGGTCATGATGACAGTTTTTTTCGATTTTCGTGGTGTGGTGCACTATGAATTCCTTCCACTTGGCCAAACTGTTAATAAGGAATATTATTTGAGTGTTATGCGTCGTTTACGTGAAGTAATTCGTCTAAAAAGACCAGAATTATGGGACAACTCTTAGTTTTTGCATCACGATAATGCACCGTCTCACACAGCACTCGATCTTCGTGACCATTTCGCCAAAAATTCCACGCATATCGTTCCGCAACCACCGTATTCGCCTGATTTGGCTCCATGTGACTTCTGGCTATTCCCAAAACTCAAGAGACCACTCCGGGGAACGTGTTTCGAGTCGATTGAGGAGATAAAAGCTGAATCGAAGAAGGTGCTGACTGGGTGCGGGGATTGGAAAAATCGGTGGCATTAGTGTATTTCATCGAGAGGGGATTATTTTGAAGGGGATGAAATTGATTTACAAGAATCAATAAAGATTTTTCATTTTACACCCAAATTCACCTTATTTTGCCCACAGTAGTATATATTTTTGTGGTATACCTAGTATTTTCTGGTGATAATCCATATACATTTTCTATTAAGTTTACCAACTACTTGAAGGCCATCAACGCCAAACTTGCACTTTATTATATTCAAATTTAATGGGCTATAAAACTGCATACCCAAAATTTTCTTATTTTTTATTAAAAAGTTTGAAAACTGCTTAGACCAATGTTCCGTTAGATCTTTTTGTTCAGAATTACGAATAAATAGTGTACTGAAGATGCCAAGGCAAATTCATTTATTTGTTTATAACAAATTGATCCACCCTAATGTTCACATATTGCCTTTGCTAACATTGCATTAGTTTGAATATTTTGTTGCAGAAGTTTCCGTGCGAAGTTATTTAAATTGTTGCTTTTGTTGTTTAATGATTTGTAAAACACAATAATTGCATTATGTAATGCGTTGATATATAACCACTTACGTGACATCAAATTTCATCTCATTTTGCAATATATCATTTCCTGGCATTTCAAAATCTTTGACTTATTCCTGTCTGTCGTCATTGTTCATATTTAGTTGCATCTGCCTGCCTTTGTGTTAATTCGAGTATTTGTGGTTTCTTGTTTCAAATTCATCTTTGTCTTGTCTTATTAATTTACTTTCGAATCATTAAACTTCACTTACAAAACTTTCTTGATCTGCAATCACACATACCAACACATATGCAAATTCGGACATGCCAGCAATGGTTTTCATATTCGTCGTTTACTGGAATTGTGGTTTTATTTGCTGACCTATGGCATTGTGGCTAAAGCCAACAAAAACGTGCCATGTTGTAATTTGGGAAATTACTAAAATAATCTGATATTTAAACATGTCAGTGGTCAGTGAGTGAATCAATTATTATAATCTCAGATGCTCGACAGGCTGTCATAAAATAATAAGAAAAAATAAGAAGAAAATATTTTGTTTATTCTGCAGGTATGTTTACAACGTAAATCAAGTTCCTGAATGAAACATGAAATATTTAAGCAATTTGTAAATCACAAGCGAAATGTATTAATTTTTATAGAAATTGGGGTAAGGTGTGGTAAGTCGCCTATTTCGGGGTCATTTTCTATACTTGTAGAGTTTCGACAGAGATATCTGCCAAACAGCCATTGGCGTAAATATTATCCATACATTTCTTACATGTCTTTCAAAACTAACCTGGAGATTTATTACGCAAAATCAGATTTTTATTACTCAGATAGCAGGTAAATTTACTTTCAAAATTCGCCTGACATGGCCTATGCTTGCAATAAAACTTTGCCCGCAGAATCTAATTACTGCATTAATGCAAATGTGACTTAGCAAATTTACCATATTTGGAGCGCGAATAATTCTTCAAGGAAGAAAATCTGATATATAAGTTCTTGCAATAGGTGCTCTCGAACTTCAAATTCGGCAAAAATACTCATTTATATTTAATCATAATTTTCAGCCATAGAATATCTACTACGTTCAAACTATTCAGCAGTGCGTGAAAATTCTTATTATTTGGAACACATTTTAACGGCTCTTACTTTTACAGAGGAAAGGAATAGATTGACCAGGTAAAATCGATAAGCCTGGCAAAAATAGAAACTCTAGATACTCTAGGAATGAATAATATCAATAAATAAATAAATTCATACGAAAAGCGTTGAAGAATATCTGAGACAGCTTCTCAGGTCAAAATAATTGCTTTCAATGCGCTTTTATTGAATTTAAAAATATCCCATCTTATTTCAATCTGTAATTTCCGGCTTAAAGATTCATCTTGTATGGTTGAGTTCGCTTACTTACCGCTATTTACTTCTTGTTTCTTATCAGCACAACTCAAAATCTAGAGTACATAATAATTCTTAGCAACACCCACCCACATACCATGATAAGCCCTAACAAAAGCCGAAACATTGCCGAAAGTAGAAGAGAGAGTAAATTAAAGAGTACTTTATGTGATTTTGTGCTGCTCATGAATGGCATAAAAGAAGGATCGCACTTAAAGGCTGTTAGTACAATACATGCGACCAAGCAGCAGCGGAGAGGTGAGTACTACAAATGATTACGGAATAGTTGGGGTGAATTGAGTAAAGTGCTTAAAAATTTATAAATGCAAAGAGCTTATGAGCATTTACCAAGTAGGGGAGATAGGCCGTTTGAATATTGAGGTAAGCGCTGATTGGAATTAGTTAGAAAATGAGCGAGGCGGAGGGCAAGGGGCTGGATATGCGCGCCTTTACTTTGGCATACTCTCCCGTGAGAATTGAACATGCTTGAGCGGCTATTGACTGTGAAAACGGGAATATTGTAGGCATTGGTAACTGTTTGTGTAAGACATACACACACATACATACATATGTATACATATTCCAAGAGCAGCGTAGGCAATCGTTTATTAATCTTTAATTGCTGATTGCGAAATGTTGTCATGCCAGAAGTTAAAATGGAGTGAGTTTAAAAGGAAAATTAAATTTCCAGCCATTTTGTAATTTAAAAGTTTTTCAAAATGTGAATTTCATTTACACAGAAATACATTCTTAGTAAAAAAATTAGGGAGAGTTTGTTTGAGATTAAGAGTCCAGTTGGCCTGGAGGTGATTTATCTGAACTTGCTGCCTCAAATTGACTGCGATTACCCATTTTTGTTTTGTTCGATATTTGCTTTTCAGTTATTTAGCACATCATAAATTTGTTTGGGAAAATGTTTTTAAGTCTCTTATTTTTTTTTAAGCATAAAACAACTGATTGACATTTTAAAATTTTTCCATGGCCGACAAATTTTTCTTTGAGTATAAATGCTGCCGTAGACGTATGCGCTTAGGTGTGACTTCCATTATGTAATTTTCCGGTTCGGAACCTGTTGTGGCATAAAACACCAAAACATCAAAATTAGTGAAAATGCTTTTTTTTTAAAACGATGTGGTCCGTTGGCAGGCAATGGCAAGTCTCCGAGTGTACCTCTGTCATGAAAAAGCTCCTCATAAAGAACCATCTGCCGTTCAGTAGATCTCTTTGTGGAAAAACATTCAGAAGCTTACTACCAACTGGATAAGGAGCTCGCCCAAGCACACGAATTACACATTAAAAAGTCCATGGCATCGTACATGAATCATATTCAAGAATTCGCCTTCGTCGTCCAATTCGCCTCAAACCACCGTCTAACGTGAGTAGGGTATTGAGTAGTGGCAATAGAGAGAAGTTTCACAGGGCTGCGAGAGGTGGATATGGAGATTGCAGAATTGTAAAATTGTTGTCAAATACTCACGTAGAAGATGAAATATGTATGCTCTCATGGTACACCTAATTTTCTGTTTAGCTTATTAGCTTCTCTGCTTTACCAGGTTTGATCTTTAACTATGGTAACTATGGTGTAAAAGAAAGTTGTGAGGGGAACTTCAGCTACGACGTTAATTGGGGATTCGGCAGACGAGTTCTTCACGATCATTTCACACACTCGTCCAATCAGTTGTTGTTCAGATAGCAACGATGTTTCATTGGTTGACTTTTTTCGTATAGCACCAACACAATCTCAATGTAAACACATCAAGATTGATAAAGAAATAGATTATGCCTCCCGAAGTTGCCGTGGGGAAATAACAAACGAAAGGAAGGAGAACTACTTGTTTGTGAAGAGGATGAGTAGACGAGGTCAATAGAAACAACCAAACATATGAAATTATACGCACTCAGACATATTTTATTTCCATGGCGTCTACCGCAAGCGAAAAAGAAACTGCATTTGGAGGCCATACATTAATTTGTGCTTTTGCAATTTAACACACGGCACTTCGTTTCATTAATTTGATTAATTTAAATCTCACAAATCTCAAGCTATTCACTGAATTTTCATAAAATGTAATTTCTCCTACTCTTGCTTGTTTTCTTCGTTTGTTTTGTATTGCAAAAGGAGCTAACATCAGACTTATCAAAATCGAAAAAAATAAAGTAAATGGTTTTTTTTAATGGCGCCCCCTAAGGTACTCAATTCCCCTTGTAAGCACATTCGAAGTGACGTCAACCGATCAGCTGGTTCTGTCAAGTTCCCTCAGTGCCATTAAAGAGCAGACTTCTAAAAATCTTTTCACCGTGAGCTTACATATTTAGAGAGGATTTTAGAGTGAATCGCACAACAATGATCAAAGAGAAAGCCTATAAAGCCTTCACTTTGGATTGCCTTTATAGTCGGCCATTTGAGGGCAACATATTAATAGAACCATGCCCGTTACCAGTAATAATCCATTCGATATGGGACATAAAATAATTAATAATAGATAAATAAAATTTGGTGAGTTGTAAAATATACGCAGCAAAAATATTTTCGGCAAAAATAGCAAAATACGAGAAGCATTCCGCGAAATTGCTCAATTCAAATTGATGAAATAAAATATTTCCGAAATTAGGACTGCCTTGTCGAATTGTCTTTTGATTTCCCTAACTCTAGAGTTATCAAAATGAATTGTCTTCAAATTGGTTGAAAATCGAACCATTCGCAAAGAGAGTGCGCATGGTGTGCCCACAAATCCACCACTCGATAGCGCCTGGAATTGTGAATGCCATAACATAAAATGATGATCGAAAACGCACCCAACTCAATTGAATCCATCGGAGTCCACTCAAGTTTGAAGCCATCTGGCTATACTTTATTGTACTGCATTGCAAATTTCGCCCATATTTGGTTCGTGTAGATCTTTGGGCATGTTAGTGAAAAACAAATTAAAATTCGCTTATTTCGGCAAACGATTTTTGTAGGCAAATCCAGCTAAAAGTATGGGAAAACTTGGATGCAATTTAGGGGTTAGAAACGAAACTAGGACTTGTTTGTACTGTTGGTACGCTTGATATTTTGCGTTCAAGACCAACCAACATTAGCTAATTTATTCTAAGGTCAGAACGTATTGTCTTGCGTAGCATAAATTTGGTGCAGCCTCAAATTTTTCATAGCTGCATGTACCAGGTGTTTGAAATGAGAATTTTTCTTTCGATTTCCAACGTTTATTAACAAAAAATGGTTACAGATTTAATCTTCAAAATAATAGCCATCGCTAGCGATACATTTTTCCCATCTCTCAGGCAATTTGCGGATGCCGCGCCAAAAAAATTGGCCGTCTTTGGCCGCAAACTAATCATCGAGCCATTTTTTGGCTTCTTCGTTAGAATTGAAGCGCTGCTCGGAAAGTGCGTGGCCCATCGATGCAAACAAATGGTAATCGGAAGACGCCAAGTCTGGTGAGTAAGCCGCATGCACCAGCGGTTCCCAATCGTACGTCTCCACCAATTCCCGGGTCACTCTTGTTCGATGGGGCGGTGCATTGTCATCAAGAAAAATTACTTTGTGACGCCAATCGGTATATTCTGGGCGTTTTCGGTGTATAGCGCTGTTCAAATCGGCTAATTGTCGTTTGTAGCGTGCACCGTCAACTGTTTGAACTGGTTTTAATAGCTCGTCCCAAATCATACCACACTGATCCCAGAAAACACACAACATTGCCTTGCGACCGAAGCGATTTGGTTTGGCCGTTGTTTTTGGCTTGTGGCCGGGCGGCCACGCTTAGGATTGGAGAAATGCACTCATTTTTCATCACCCATAAAGATTCGATGCAAAAAAGACTTCCTTTTGAACCGGGAGAGTAGCATTTTACAAGTGGTTTCACGATGTCCGCAAATCGTAGTTTGAAGGCACGAAATTCGACATTATTAAGAGCGACAAAAATACATTGTTTTATGAAACGTAACAAACAATGAACTGAATATTGTTGACAGATAACAGACGAAAAAAACAAGATATTTAGGAAGGTTTAAAAATACTCCTAGCGACAACTATGGACTAATAGCTGAAAGTCTCACTTCATAGGTATATACCTGGTAAATGCTGCTGTTCAACTTTTCCATCCATCGGCTCATCATCGATTTCGATTTCAGTGTCTTTCAAATCAGCAACATCTTCCGTGGTTGTTGTTGTTGTAGCAGCCTAAACATTCCTCATACACATTTCAGTAATGCTGATGGATTGACAGTCCTCGCCCGGATATAAATCCGGGTCGTTCCGGCAACGTACATATAGCTGACCGTCGTGGGATCTATCTCTTGTGGTATTTCTTTCTGCTGGGAAGTCGCCCTTTTCTTCATCTGAAGCAGATCCTTTAGGCAGATACTCACCTTCGATATCTTCGAAGTCATCATTATTTTTCTACTGATTCCGTTCCTGCACTTTGGCTCTCTTGTACATTTCCTTATCACTTATATGCATAAGCAATCACTAATTCTACAAGAATATATTTGGAATCTCTGTAGACTCATTTTACATTATTTGTTTACTATTCACTGCACAAGCTATTTTCATTATTTTGTCCGGATATGAACTCATTTTATGTAAATGTAAACGCAGTCGTTAGAGTGATCTCAATAAAGTTGGTTATCCAGATCTGTCAGTGGTGACGCATATCTCTTCGCAAGTCATCCAATTTTCATACATTTTGCACACAGCCATCAGTGTGACTACACAGTAAAAATTTTAGTTTAATATTAATACCAATTTGGTGTTTTAATATAACAATTCCAAAAAGTATAAAATTAAAACCATTCAGGTTTCAGAAAAGAGAGAGAGAGAAGTTAATTAAAATATTCTCTTTAAAAAACCAAGAATGAGACTGAATTATATACTTTAAGGCTTTAAAAATAAAGCTAAAATGGTTTTGACTTTATACGAGAATTGAACTAAATTTAATAATAATTAGAATTAAAGTAAATCCAAAATTGAATTGAATGTAGAACTTTCTTGGAATTGAAAGTAAACCCTTGAATGATATTTTAATTCCAAAATGGAATTGAATCCAAACCGAAATTGTAGTAGATTTAGTACATTGTTGACGAATCCTCAAAACAAAAAACAAAAAAAAAATGTTAAATAAAAATTTACGTTTTATTTAAAATGACATAAATTTATATAAAAAAAAAAAAATAATTGGCGCGTACACTTCTGTTAGGTGTTTGGCCGAGCTCCTCCTCCTATTTGTGGTGTGCGTTTTGATGTTGTTCCACAAATGGGGGGACCTACAGTTTCAAGCCGACTCCGAACGGCAAATATTTTTATGAGGAGCTTTTTCATGGCAGGAATACACTCGGAGGTTTGCTATTGCCTGCCGAGGGGCGACCGCTATTAGAAAAATGTTTTTATAAATTTTGCTTTCACCGAGATTCGAACCAACGACCTCTCTGTGAATTCTGAATGGTAATCACGCACCAACCCATTCGGCTACGGCGGCCGAATACATAAGTGAAATAATAATAATAATACTAATACTTTCTTGGTTTTACTTTAAAGCAAATAATACTAAAGTTCAGAGTACATTAAAATTAATTGAGAGTGAGAAAATTTTTTAATACTTTTTTGGTTTTACTTTTAAACCAATAAATTTTAAATTGAATATAATTGAAACTTAAACTGAAACCAAAATAGCTTGAAACATTAAAGAGAGCATTTTAATGTTTTTTTGGTCTTACGTTAAATCTAATAGGTATTAAATTTCAAAAACGCAACGCTCAGCACCAATTAAAGTTTTGTTTTAAATTGTAAGAATATTTCATCGTCTTAAAATAAAACTTTTTAGAATTAAAAATCAAATTTAATTCCAAAATTGTATAAATTCAATAGCAACTGGAATTAAATATAAACCATCATTTTTTACTGTGCAGTCAGAATAGTACTGCCGGGTCTCCGATAACGTGGCAGCCGAAGTTACTCACACAATTTTGCCTTGGATGGCCAAGTCTTGGAATCTGTTATCCTTCTGAGATGACATTTAACCAATTCTGAGAGACTATTTACTCAACTAAAATCTATAAAACAAAAATCGTAGAATACAGCAAGTAATGATTTGTTTACAAAGCTAAAATTACACCATCCAAAGTAGAAAAAATATTTTCGACAACACATATCTCGTTTGAATACACCCAGAAAAATAACATTGGTTAAATGTAACAATTTCCGTGATTAATTTTACTACCATGTAAATTGTTGTTGCAAAAATTTTCAGCTAACTGCAAACGTTGGTCAAATTAACAATTTTTTTTCGGTTAGTGCGCGCTCTGTATAATTTGTTGTTGTAATTTTAACAATTTAGGCTTGTTATATTAACTGTTTGAAAAAGTTAAAATTTTCCTTACATTTTGTTGTTGTTTTCTTACCAACAAATATGGTAGAATTAACCAATTCAAAAATTGTTACTTTCTTCACTTACTATTTGTTCAGTAAAATTAACCTACGTAAATCGTATTTTTTTCTAATGTTATTTTGTTAGTGTGATTTAACTGATCTTATTTGGTTAATTTTACAATAAAATTGTACATTTGAAAAAAAACTAAATCAACCATAAACCTTGGTTATTTATACCAGTACCAATCAGTTCAAATATTTCTCCCTGAAAATGCCTTTTAACAATTTCAATAGGTTATTTTGACAATGGCAAATTGTGCCACTACTATTCCTTGTGTTAAAGTAACCATTGATACAGCAGTTAAAAAATAAACGATTGCAATAATAGAAGCGGACCATGTTGTTGCTGTTGTTATTGTTTGTAACGGAACTTCACCGACGCTCGCTGCAATCAGTTGGTTGAAAACTTTGAGCAAGCCGGTTGAATGTAAATTGTGTGTGCAAGTTATAAAAATGGAAAATAATATTTTGGAATCAGCAGAAAAGGACGGACTGGAATCTTTATTAGACTCTTGGGGATTCAGCTACATTTTACAAACATTAAAAGGTAGGTTTATTAAAAATAACTTTTGTAAATTAACGAAAATGCTGGTGAAACGGCGTCATGCAACCATTCCGTTATTTGGCTTTGGTTGTGTTGTTGCTTTTATTGCTCATATAAAAAGTGTGAAAATAATTGCATGCATCGATTTCTGTTTGTAAATGAAATAAACTTATTAAGTAAATGTGTAATATTTTAACAAATCGTAAATGAATCTATAACACTTGAACGGCTAAGATATTTGGAAGAGCAGGACTTGACATACTTATTCCGGGAACGTAAGTTAGGAGAAAAAGTGGAGTTTCGTTTCAAGCTTCAGCAATGGAAAATCGCAAATGTAAGTACAAACATAAAATTTGAATTTTATTCGGTAAACAAAATAAAACTTTTCTATTTAAGGGATATTCTGATGTCAAAGCCTGCGATACAATATCCGTAGACACGACTTTCCTGGAAGACGTGGAAAATTCACAATATTTAAACTGCAGTCAATCAACAAGCTCTTCTTCTAAAGTTATTCACTATCCTAATGGGTACCGCGGCTCCATTGTGAGTATATACATATGCAAATATCTACAGTGAACGTCAAAAGAAATTGTGCATCATAAAATTGCAACATTCACGAAAAATTACTTATTCTAAAACAAGTTCGCAAATTCCTAGTAAAAGTATTCATTCACGAATACAATAAAAAATGTAAATAATAAATAATAATAATAAACAATAAATAATATAAGTTAAAGTTCGAGTATGCAGTTTTGTAGCTTGTTAAATTTTGGTATAATAAGATACTATTAAGATACCTAAAAGCCTACTATTACTTAAGCCGCTAAAACAATTACCTGATTTTTGGCAATTCTGTTTTCTAAACCCCAGAATTTTTTTGCACACAAATTTATAAGCTTGATTTTTTCTTAGTATCGTACTATACTAAAATTTAAATTACATTAAATTAAATCTTAAATTTAATTTTTTGCTGTATTCTTGTGAATACTTGTATTAGAAATTAGCGAAATTATAATTTTTTGGTAAAAATTGCAATTTTATGGTGTATAGTTTTTTTCATGCTCACTGTAAAGTATTTCAATTTACATTCAAAATTTAGAATATTCAATCAGTATTGGGGAGTCATCCAAATGGATACTATGTCAATCAGACTTACAAAGAAACTGGAAAACTGAACGACGCAGCACGTAAAATTCTAATAGATTCTATAGTAACTTGGCACTTGAGACATAAAATAAAACTTGGAAGAAAAGAATTTGAGCACATTTCTATTAAAATTGAAGAAACATTCAATGATGACAAGGTTTGTCTTTTATTTAAAACGATATTTTGATATTTTTATTTGGATATTTTCTACATAGGCAATTTATTTTTATTTAATTGGATCGCAGCCTTCAGGACGATAGTATGACAAATATTATAATACTGCAAAACGTTTAGAGAGAACGGGTGAATTTGTTTATGAAAAAAGCAATATAGGTGGAGAATCCCCAAAAGCTGATATTTCAAACTGTGGAGAAGAAACAGGTATACTGAAGCCGAATTTTTCTACATCTTATGTGTACCATTATCAACATTTTGATGTATTCCTTAGAAATTGCAAAGGCTCAAGATTGGCTAAAAATTTTTACGGAGCCGTGGAATGACGAGCAAGAAAATTGGCGAAAGTGTTTTAAAAAACGAAGACAAGAAATTCTAAGCGATACACAAAACAGAATTTTTGAAGTCTTACAAAATTGGAAGCTCTTTTCACATTCATTGGGGTATAACCTGGTAAGTAAAGTGCTTATGATAATTATAAATAGGGCAACTCATATAAAAATTTGAATGTTTTCCAAATTTTACGAATTACCATAGTACAATATATAGTAACAGTATCAATCTATTTTTAGATTCAAATCGATTTTAGTTATTTGCATCCACATTCCACATCCATCGTCGATAAATGGAAGACCTTTAATCTCAAAATTATCCCACTGCTAAAAACAAAGTTGACGGATCCGGCGCACTTGCAACAATTGGAAACAATAAAATTACAAGAAAAAGGTTTGTCAAGGCATTTACTCAAACAAATAATTATTTATATTTACATATCTTTACTTTTCTAAACATATACATAGATTCAGAACAGATCATTGCACTACTGCTTCATGTTTTGCTGCGTCCACCAATAAAACGAAAAGCAAATACCGCAAGAAAGATTTACCGGTCTACTATCAAAGATTCGCAGATGTCGTTTATTCTTCATGTTGTTACGGCAAATGATGTTGAAAACTGTTTAAACAAGCTGAAGACTTCCCTTTATGATCGCGGTGAGACCTTACAACCAATATTTATTTATGTTTAAAACGTTATCTTAAAGACTGTTAGGGATAACTTAAAAAAATCTCCAACATTGTTACTTTTTGTGAATTTATTTTTATTACAATCCATTTAAAAAAAACAAAATAAATTTTCCTGGATAAAATACAAATACTGTTTTTATCTTTACAACGTTGATGTTTAAATCAAAACGATATAGAGTAGAAATGTAACTATAAAGATTCTAATTGTATAATAACTATTCTACAAAAATTTTATTGTATCTAAAATTGTGGTAATACTAAACAATTAATATTGTTATCACACAATTTATATTGTAGGATTACAGTATAAATAGTACTTTGACAATTTTAATTGTTTATGTACCACAACTTCAGTAAAAATACAATTTTTATAGTAATGTAACAGTAAAAATAGTTAATTCTACAATTTTTGTGGTTATATTACAATTTTTACATTAGTTTTTACCAACTTTTGTGGTTAGGTTGGCATTACTATTAATATAAGTTAATTTTACCAATTTTTATAGGTTGGAGCCATACGAACCTACTTTTGTGGTTAAGTGAACCAATTTCACATTGTTAAATTTCCACCATTTTTTTTGGTAAAATTAACAATTTTTAACCACAACTTCAGTAAGGGTTGCTAACTATTTTCTATTGGTTGCTTTCACCCGTATTTATAGGTTGGAGCCGTTTTAACATAGTTTTTCGGTTAGTTTTACCAATAAAATTTTTTGAGTGTAGAAGTTGAAAGAAATAGGAAGTTGAAGAGAGCCAAGTATTATTTTAACCTTATTCTAATAATTCATGAACTCAGCAGGCGAGAATTTCGGATACTATTTGAACGGAATTTAGGTGTTAAACAAAACTTCGAAGCTTTTTTTCAGCAGGCAAAAATCAGATCACTATTAGCCTTGTTCGCATAACTAAGAATAGTTCTGGAAAATTATCGTAGCATTTTTTTCTTTCCTGTAGTTTTTTCACCTTCCAATTCCTTAGTCAAGACTCAGTCAGACTCTTAGTCAAGACTCAGTGATCATGATTTAATTGAAAATAATTTCGCTGCTAGCGCTGTATACGAAACATCCCATGAATGCAGCGTTTATAGCGATTTAATCAACAACAAAGAATATAAACCAAACGCAATATGAAGCGCTCACACATACGGGTACGTACTTGTGCGCACATACTCGTACAATAACTAAATATCAGCAATGTAAACAATTATTAGATTACTCACTCATCCTTAACTAAATCTGAGCTACCTGCGCGCTGTCAATCAATCAAGTAGGGAGTAATAGTCCGAAGCTCATCCCGCCAGAGAGGTGTTAGAAATGTGAGTGTGTGCTGGTATGCGTGCAGCGAAGGCGTTGACAGGTGAGCATATGTACATGTCCTACACTCACTCACACACACTCAATTAGTGCTAATCAAATTATTTATGATGTTTAACCCATTTGACCAGTGAGTGAGCTGCTGCTACCCATGTGCGTGTTTGATTGTAGTGAAAATATTTTCTAGCCATAAACTACAACCTTGAATTGTGTTCTGTTGCGGTAATGCGAAATGTTGCAGAAATTGCAGCAATTGTCGCTGTCCCTTCGAATTTTCATTGGTCCAAGTTAATGGACACTTAGTGCGGATATTCACAAGTTAATGGGCAAGTGGTGCGACTGTCAGATTACAAGGCGCTCGTCTGGAACAAATACGATGCGACGAGTTGAACTGGCATTGGTCCAAGGTGAGTGTGGTGAGTTGTAGTTGCCATAACAAGCATTGGCTATTTCCCATATAGCTGCACATGTTTGTATGTGTGTATTTGCGACCTACAAGCGCGTTGTTGGTGGTCCACTGGCGCTTACCTAGGTGTCTGGCTGGTCACAACCGCTCAGATTCAGTTTAAATGCACTGAACTGTGCAATATTGAATTGATTTCAATTTAATTGGAAATCACTGAAGCTCGAGTACCATTGGGGCTTGTTCACCCAAACAAGTGGTCGAACATGCGATCGTGTGCCGGGTATTGAGTGCACTGAAGTGTCAGAGTGCTGTGTTGTGCTCCTGTGTGTATGCAATGCAAAGCAATATGTGTCTCAGTGCAGCTTTGCAGCAATTTTGCCGGTTAATAAAATCCAATCGTTAACTTGTTGTGTGGAAATATTCGCACGCATGCCGTACACACACCTACATATGCAGGAATGTCCCAGTATATGTGCTTGCTTACCGGCATTTGAATCGAAACAAGAGATATCTCTATTTATTATACGTATTTATGCATGAGTAGGGGCATTTCGTATTAATTGAACTTTTAAATTGGTTTTTGGAATTTTTTTTAGCTGTGCAAGTTTAGTTCTTCCTAATGGAGTAAATAACGCAGTCCCACAATCTTTTCAAAAGATTACTAACTTCCAACAAACGCTAAAAATTATAAAAGACACCAACCAACCAATTATGCCTCACAGACCAACTTTGTCAACAATATTATTACTTTATTTTATGGTGCTTTTTTGTAGCAGATTTTAACCCTCTGAATCCGAATTAAGTGAGCATTTTTGTTTCGTTCTCCATTCACCTACATGCAAAGTTTGTTAAAAAGGCAATTAAAGGGTTGAAATGCTCCACAAAAACTCGTACGGATTAAGATCAGTGCGTGAGATAGCTTATTTCGGGCTGATATTTACCCATTTGACATATAAACCTAGCGAACACTTACACTTATGAAATCCTAAAAGCTTCTGTACCACATAGAGAGATTTAAAAATTAATTTAAAAAATGATTGCTATGGGGAGTCCTTGCTTTGGCCAAGTGTGTCCTGGATAACTTCTTGATATCCGTCATGAAGTGAACTAATGTGAGAAGACAAAAATCAAATATGAGTGTGGACATCGTAAATTCTACCACTTTTCTGCTTTCGTAAAGCAGGTTGTGTCGGGTAGTAACCCAACCAGAAAATTGAATACATTCAAGAAATGGAAACATGCCTCAGAACAAAAATTAAAATCTTTAATACCAGCATAAAATTGGTCCTGCTGTATGGTTCTGAGATCTGTCTTGTGTCTGACCACATTAATTCGATGTCTTCAAACGTTCACCAACATATGCCTTAGAATTATATGCCGAATATTTTAGCCGCGAACAATCTCCAATATGGGCCTTATTCTGCCTACTAAAACTACTAAAAGCTGCCTAATTAATTCCGAAATAAAGAAACAAAAATTGATTTGGATTGGACATGCTCTTCGTAGAGAAAACAATAATGTTGCCCAATGGCTTTTCAATGGAATCCGTAAGGAAATCGACGCAGAGGTTGTTCACGTCAAACTTGGATGCGCACAATCTCCCACGAGAGTCCTTCTACCACCACTTGGAACCAAAAAACATAGCGGCTGATAAAAATCTTTATAGAACAGCTGGTGTTAGCAGAGGAAGGCCTTCTCTGCGTTGAAAAGATCAGGTGGTGGAGAAGAACTTGGCTTCACTTGGTGTGTCCAACTGACGCCGGTTAGCACGACAAAGAAACGACTGGCGCGCTTTGTTAAACTCTGCCAAAATCGCGTAAGCGGTTATTGCGCCAATTAAGAAGAGGAAGAAGGTTTCGTAAGTCAACCCTGAATCGTTTGACGCCAGAACAATGCTTCGTAATTGTGGAAATATACTTTGAAAAAAAAAAAAAATCTTTTCGTGAGTTTCATAAAGCTCTTCGTCGCTTTTACATGTAGTTTAGGCCCTGGTAGCATCGTCGGCTTTTATTTCTTTCGAAATGAGGAAGAAGCTGCCATTTCGAGAAATATTAAGCCATGCTGACTGAATGTTTGTTTTCAAAAATGAATCAGCCTAACATCGACGACATTTGGTTTCAACGAGACGGTGCAACTTGCCATGCGGTGCGCTTAGCAATCGATTTATTTTAATATTCAAGCCACCATTCACGCCATGCAGCCAGATTTATTGGAAGAAGTAGTAAAAAATTGGACTGATCCAATGGACTAGCTAACTCAAAGCCGTGGCGGACATTTGCGGGATATGACATTCAAAAAATAAATGCCATGAAATTATCTACCAGATTATAATAAAACAAAAATTCACTCCAAAAAAAAAAATAAAAAAAAAAAAAAAGTTCTCAAATCCTTAAAAAAACAGCCGACACAAGCAAAAGCCCCTCAAGCACATACACAGGTACAAATATAGGTCTGCAGTTATAATAATTTAATCCGTGTATCATTCGCTATAAATTAACCAATGCAACTTCGCAGCACTTTGCCGAAGTTTAAGCTCTCACTTTAGCAATAAAATTTATAATACGAGTATCTACGCGCAGTGAACGCAGATTTTTTACTTTATCGTCATTAATAATTTTGATTTGCAATGCGTCGCAGTGCTGGCAATTGCAGCGCTTACTGTCAACTGTCTCACTTCTTCGTTTATTGCCGGCAAACGCACACTCACGCACCCCGCACCCCGCCTCCATTCTCCTACCTTCACTCAAAATCCATCTCGCACTCCCAGTTGGCTAATGATGTTAATCATTTTGTTCACCTCGCGACCATCTGCTATTATTAATGATGCTCATTCGACTCATTACGTAAAGTTTACAATTAATTATTCTTCAAATGATTAACGATTATGGTTTTACTGCCACAGAATTTATTGAATTTCAAAAGTTTTTACAAAGTGCCATTGCGCATTGTGGCCAAGCGAGGAGATACTAGCTGCCAACCAAAAGCTGCATGCGAATTAATGACTCGCAAGTTTTTATGGAGATCCAGCATTGGCTAGATACTTAAATTTAAATAATCATTTAAAAAAATGTTATTCAAAATGGTTTATAAGGTAAAAAATGAACGGCCACTCTGTCCACATAGGAACTTAGCTTCCTAGAGTTTGTCCTGAAAATTTTTGACGTGATAACGTCTTATAATTCGATTTAGCCGGCTGCACGCACGAAAAAATGTGTCGTTACCTTGCTCATTAGTGTTACCTTGCTCATTTGTCGTTACCTTGCTCATTGCCGTTACCTTGAATGAACTGCAAGCGAAAGCGCGGAACGAACAAAGCAAACGAACGGCAACGTTCGACATCTTGCTCTCTCCTACTTAAGTGAGCGTATATATGTATGTATATGCGCATATGTACATACATATATAAATTCACGTATTTGTACTTGCATATGCCTTCTTATTGATTATTATTAATTTGATTTACTTGAAGAATTTAAAATAAAACCAAGTTTGTTAATAATACCTGTTGTTTTAATGTTATTATTATTAATTTTTTTATTATATATAAAGGAAAAAATTTATGGTAATATTTACCATATACCTTATAAGATATGTTGTTTACTAATATATGTATATAAACATGCAAATACATATACAATTTCGCGCAATTTTCAAAAAGATGTGCTTGAACTGCAAGCGAGAGCGCGGAACGAACGACAAAGAGCACAATCGGCCCCCGCGTTCGGCAACGTTCGACATCTGGCTCTGTCCTATTTGAGTGAGCATATATATGTATGTATATGCGCATATGTAGGTATATAAATTCACATACTTATATTTGCATATGCCTTCTTCCTGTGTGCATGGTAATGAACCATTTCTCTGTTGAGAATAGGACGATGATAGAAAAAGTAGGAAATAAAAGGGAGTGTTTCGAGTGTAAAGTGTCTTGAAAAAGGCAAATCGATGATGGTGCCTCGTGTTATTGACTTATTAACGTCTGATGCACAATCGAAATTGAAGATATCTTTCATGAATTTGATAAGTGTTTCGTCATTTTTCACGTTTGTGTAAATGTAACTTTACCTATTCCATTACAATTCCATTTACCTCCTCCTCTATATCCATACAAAATATCTATCAAACAAATAAAATTAAAATTTTGTTTTGAAAATTGCAACCATTCCATCAATATTTTCTTATGACGTTGTCACGTTAAACTATCGTCAGTAAACCGACTTTACAGACAACCTCTTTTTTATTCTGATTTTGAATGGTTATCAAAATGTTTGTAAGATGCAAATCAAAAAGCTTTGGGGTTTTTTTGTAATATCAACTGAACAGAACCGGTTTCTACTTATCAGGCACTGAGTTTTAGTACTATATGTAAAATATTATTCATGTGGCTGATTTTCATTTTGTCATTTTTTGTGATTAATATTGACATTTTAGTCTAAAGCGCCACCTGGCACTTTGAATCATTTCGATTCGCACGCAATGCTTGAAAAGAAGTCTACCAATGAAACTTCGTTGCTGTCTGAACAACGACTGTTGGACGAGTGGGTGAATATGTGTATATGTGAACTGATAATGCAGAATTCGAGAGCCGAGTCCCTAAGTTACGTGGTAGTCCAAATTCACCTCACAATTTTCCTTTTCACCACATTTATAGAGCAAGTCTTATAAGTCTATCATTCTTGTGGAAAAACTGGTAGAAAAAACATATCAGCTGAGTTTGTTTACAAATTTGTGTGCTGTTCAAAAAAATTGCCATAAATATATAATACTTTATATACTCACTTTTTGTATCGTTTCTGACTACAGCAAATTGTAAACCAGTGCAAGACAGACAGCAGGCAGAAGCCCACAAAAATTCAGAAACATTTCTCCAACACAAAGTAAACGTCTCTACTGCATTAAATTGTCACTGTGATCTCTCCATTTTTTAGGTGATGGATAATTTTTTACTAACAAAAGTTAGAAATAAAAGTAGCATAATGAAATTGGAAGATTAAGGCGAAGGTTCTTCTGGTAATTTTTCAAATATTTTGATCTCACCACCAACTAGCGCTCATGTTTTCATTTATTCTAATTCAAACATTTACTTTCAATAAGCGCCTAATCAGGCTTTAATGCAGTTTTTATAAATATCTCAACCTGTGCGCTTCCTAATCAAACCGAGCGTGAATTTTTTCCAAATATCGCGACCTCTGTGCTATTTCACAATATTATTTTAATTTTTTAAGTATCGAAAGACAGTAATTAAGTATATACTGCTACCGTGTCTTTCAAGTTCGAGCTCAACTCTTTAGTATTAAAAGTACCTCCATTTCAAAAATTTACTGTGAAAATGGTGGTTCACAGCTCAGCCAGTTCAACCAACAGAAGTCAGAATAAAAAAGAAATTAAAATAAGTAGGAAGCCTAGATTCAGTGCGGACTGAACTTTATATAAACGGGCATAATTTAGTTCAATTTAATTTGAGCTGGCTTTTAATTTTTGGAATCAAGCAAACTCCTAGGTGATGAGAGTTATAACTTTTAACATCAAACGAACGGGCGGAATTTTAGTCTTCTATATACATATATAAAAATGAATGTTTGTCTGTATGTCGTCGATGAACTCAAAAACTACCGGACCGATTATTGAAAAAATTGGTATATATATGTATTTTTCCACGAAGAAGGTTTGTAGAATATGCTCATTGATGCCACTTGCCACCAGAAGGCGCTGCAGAGTAGAAACTTCTGCCCCGTTCAACCGATTGTCATAAAAATTAGTATGACCATGTATTTTTAAACAGAAGAAACGAATATGACATGTTCATAGATGTAACTATGGACTACATTAGTGAAGATATTCTACACCGTTTCCGCGCTGCGTATCGAAATCCGGACATTTAATTCACACCAAACGTGTTTAATGAGGCATTCATTTTGATTGAAGACATCGCTAACAAGGCACTGGTACAACTGGGAATGCCTGCTTCAAACGGACCTGCAAACAACCTTTTCGACCGTGATTTGCAACGAGAAACCCACTATGATTCTGGCGAACTGGGGGCATGCGTCTTCCGCAGTTGATTCCAGAACAACGCATTGCGTTTGACAGAATTATGCGTGCAATCACAGAACAAAGCGGGGGACTGTTTTTCATAGATTTGCCCGGTGGTACAGGCAAGACTCTTCTTCTTTCACTAATTTATGCAACCATACGATCACAAAATAAGATTGCACTGGCTATTGCATCATCTGGAATTGCGGCAACTCTTTTGGATGGTGACTGAATAGCGCTTTCAGCATTGAAAGTACCGCTGAATTTGCACAGAGGCACCAACATGCAACATCAGCAAAAACTCCGGAATGGGAAAAGTACTCCAAACGTGTCAAATTATCATATGGGATGAATGTAAAATGTCTCACAAGAAAGCATTGGAAGCGCTTGATCGTACACTGCGAGAATTGAGAGGAAACAGACGGATCTTCGGTGGCGCACTCATTTTATTGTCTGGTGATTTTCCACAAACACTGCCCATTATACCTCGTTCAACACCCGCTGATGAACTTAATGCATGTCTTGAATCATCAGTTCTATGGCGTCATTTACAGAAATTGACTCTGAAAAATAACATACGTGTACAACTACAACGGGATGCATCGGCTGGAAATTTCGCAAAACAATTATTGGATATTGGAAATGGGCGAATGGAAATTGATGAATCTACACAATGTATTACCCTGCCAGCAAACTTCTGTAAGATCACAGAAAGCATCGACGAATTGGCGCAAAAAGTTTTCCCAAATATTGCACAAAACTACAAAAACCATCAGTGGCTCAGTACGCGTGCTATATTAGCAGCCAAAAGCATCGATGTCAATACCATCAACTTCACTATTTAGCATGGAATACCCAGTGAAACGACAACATATAAGTCCATCGATACTGTGGAGAATCAAGATGAGGTTGTCAACTATCCAACTGAATTCTTGAATTTACTTAATTTGCCAGGCATGCCGCCGCACGTTCTTACTTTGAAAATTGGCGTACCTATTATTCTTCTTCGAAACATAAATACACAACGACTTTCCAACGGAACCAGACTCTCAGTCAAGAAAATGATGAACAATGTTATCGAGGCAACAATTTTGACTGGAAAATTCAAAGGTGAAGACGTACCACGTTGCCACGTATCCCAATGACCCTGACAGATATGCCATTCGAACTCAAACGCTTACAGTTCCCGGTGCGAATCGCTTTCGCAAGGGCTATTAACTAAGCACAATGACAATAAACATCGAACTGAAACTGAACTTTGTAATGTCAAAATTTTTTCGAAATAAACAAAATCAATAAAATGGTTTAGAATAAATTGAATATTTGTGTACTGATTTTTCTTTAAAGTTATTTTTCAACTTTTGCTTAAGCTACTTGCAGAAAAATTGCAAACTTATTCCCGAAGTAAATCTAGTGTAACCCAAATAGTTTGTTTATTGAAAAGAAATCAAAATCGTATTTCTGATGAAGAGCAATTTCATCTCGGCAGCTGTGTTATCAGGCGAAATTGTCACATCTGGAAGCTAGATGGGCAAATCTACCCATGATTGGCGAGAAGCCAATGCAACCTGAAACATTGACAGCTTGGTGCCGATTTTGGAGCTGTCGTTTCTTTGACGCATTTTTCTTTGAAAATACTGCTAGAAACGGCATTTCAGACAATTGTAAGAGTTACAGAGGCATCATTTGCTTGGCCGAAAACTAAAGGCATGGACTTCAGCATGATGGCGAGCCATGCCACAAAGCTTATTGCATAATTGGTGTTTTGCGTGCCGTGTTCGATGTCAAGGCCACTTCGGAGCTGCGATTCGAGGCCGTCAGACTTTTTTGTATGGTGCCTTG
Source organism: Anastrepha fraterculus (assembly GCA_037575425.1). Classification (NCBI taxonomy): domain Eukaryota; kingdom Metazoa; phylum Arthropoda; class Insecta; order Diptera; family Tephritidae; genus Anastrepha; species Anastrepha fraterculus. Next base: position 87,524 of record JAYXIM010003748.1, read on the forward strand.
AAGAAACGATGTTATGAAAACATTCCGTGACCTTTTGAAGACCGCAAGGCGTGCATGAGATAGAGCATGAAACGAACGAAAAGAGCCTGAAAAGAGCGAAGCGAAGAAAATTCTTTTGAGTTGGTTCAAATCTATTAATATGGCAAATGTGATGCGTTCTCCATATAAGTGCAGGATATTCCAGCTTAAATCGTACAAGCGAGGAGTATTATTTGGTTTTCATTTTGAATTTTTTGACGTGATAACGTCTTATAATTCGGTTTAACAGGCTGCACG